>BMAU01018312.1:600000-802500 GCA_019973935.1 Trichonephila clavipes
CTCCTGTCAATCAGCTGGTGGTACCTCTCTTCGGTGTCCCCGAAGAGACACTGCTGTAGGGTTAGTGCTGCAGATAAAGGGTGGCGGGTTTACCGGTTGGTTCCTCGCCCTGATGCTGTAGCATTATATTCTGGGTGTACTCCAGGTAAGCACAGTGCCTGGTTTTTGCCAGATGACCGGCACACTCCCTCCCTTGTTGGACTCCGTGGTGGGTGAAGGCACGCCAGAACGAAGTTGTGTACGCGTGCTTATGGATGCAATGCAGCTTTGCCCGGGTAAAGGCCTTATTTTACCAACCTTAACGTCAACAGTATTGCTTTACATTCCCGATTACCTAACAATGAAATGGTTCGCAAATCCCCGTTTGCCATACAAAAGGCTCTTAAAGGAATAGGCGGAGATCCAAAATCTGATAGAAAATTACGTTCTGGTGATTTGTTAATTGAAACTACATCCTCGTGGCAAAACAAATCATTTTTGTTAGCTAAAACATTTTTAGAATCGCCTTTAACAGTAAGCCCCCACAAATCCATGAATTCCTCTCGAGGTGTCATTTCTGAAGTGGACCTGATAACCACCCCTGAAGCAGAAATCCTTGATGGATTCTCTGATCAGGGTGTAATTCTGGTAAGAAGGATTACAATAAAAAAAAAAGAATCCGCAGTTATCCCAACGAAACATTTAATTTTAACTTTCAATAGCCTGAATCTTCATCCTACAATAAAAGCTGGATATTTAAACTGCACAATACGTCCATATGTGCCGAACCCTCTGCGCTGTTTCAAGTGCCAGAGGTTCGGACATTAACAAACTTCCTGCCGCGGCCAACTAACTTGCTCTAGGTGTGCATCTGTAGGGCATTTCTTCTACAGATTGCAACCGGGAACCGAAATGTATCAACTGTTCACAATTTCATTCATCTGACTCAAAAATTTGGAAAAACCAATACACGTTATAAAAATATTACTTATATCCGGAAGCACGGAAATTAATAGTCCCACAATCATCTAAAACTTACGCTCAGGCTGCCGAATCCTCTATTAAAGACAATAATACTGATGACTGGAGAAACTGTTAATGCAGACCTTTATTGTGAACAATTAGATCGACTGAATCAATCATTAATTAAAAAGTATCCAGCGATTATCAATAGAAAAGGCGTTATTTTGCAATACGAAAATGCAATACGGCACTGCGCAAGAAAAACGCTGGAAAAAATTAATGGATTGAGGTGGGAGGTATTGCCTCACCCACGATACGCGCCTGACATTGCGCCAATGGATTTCCGTTTGTTCCGTTCAATGCAACACTTCTTAACAAACAAAAAATTTCAAAATTTGGATGATATAAAAAATGCCATCTTCAGATATTTTTCTGAAAAACCAATTGATTTTTATCGATCCGGCATTAAAAATTTGCACACTAGATGGCAAAAGGTTATTGCCAACGAGGGTGATTACATCATTGACTAAAAAGAAAAACTTGTAAGAAATTTATTTATTCGAATTTACTGTAAAAAGACCGCATAAAATTTTCCGGTCCCCGTAATGTTAAATTTTCTTGTTCTTTTACATGCGTTTACTACACTCATGTCCATAAATTAAGGATAATTCAGAATCACACAGAAATTGAATTCTAAAATAAAAATTTCACCTGTAGAATTATCACACACATCTTGAAAAAGAATATGCAAATTACAGGAAACCACCAGATGGCGCGGATTGTACGTCACAATGACGAGAGTGTGAGAGAGGGGTACATAAGGAATGGTGGCAAAGAAGTAACATTGTTCACAAGCGAATTAAAAGCCTTTCAGTGCAATAACCGCATAGTTATGGCAAAAAGGAAGCATTTGAATGATTTTTTTACGTGGTAGAGAATTATTGCACGAATGGAATGTGGACGTACCCAGCTGGAAGTATCCGAGGAACTTGGAATCGCCCAGAGTGTCATCTCCAGGCTTTGACAACGATTCCAAGATGATGGTAATCTGAGTAGATGTTACAGCACAGGTCGCCCCCGAGTTACAATGCCGAATGAGGAACGGTATTTGGCAGTTGCTGCCAAAAGAAATAGACGGAGCACAGCATCAAACCTGTCTTGTCAGCTCTCTTCAGCTACCGGTACGACAGTTTCAAGGCAGACCGTGTACAGACGCTTCGGGCACATTGGTCTATATGCTCGTAGGCCGGTCAGATGTGTTCCACTTACCGCAACTCACTGTCGCCTGCAATTAACCTGGAGTAGAGAGCATGCATTGTGGACACCACAACAGTGGTCTTGTGTGATGTTTTCCGACGAGTTCAGGTTTAGTTTGCAGTCTGATTCTCGCCGGACTTTAATATGGAAAGCGCCAGGTACCCGTTACCACCAAGAGAACACCATTGAACGACACCGTTACGGTGGTGCAGGATGGTTCGTTTGGGGAGGAATTATTCTTGGTTCCAGAACTGACCTGCATGTTCAAAGTGTAACGATGACAGGCCACATCTATCGGAATGTCATTTTGGAACAACATGTACGTTTGTTTCGGGGCGTCATTGGTGCTGAATTTCTGTTTATGGATGACAACACTCGTCCTCACCGTGGAAACATTGTAAACGAATGCCTTCAATCGGAGGATATCACCGTGTGAATTGGCCAGCGTACTCACTGGACTTGAATTCAATAGAGCATGTGTGGGATATGCTTGGCCGACGAATTGCAGCCCGTCAACCCCTTCCCACCTGTCTACCACAACTTCTGAGGGCGTTGCTTGATGCGTGGTGTAATATTCCCCAAGATCAGATTGATAATTTGATACTCAGCATTCCTAGGCGTTGTAAGGCCTGTATTGCATCGTCCGGGAGACATACTTCGTGTTAACCATCATACTAACCATGTTATACTGTTTTTTGTAAATAGGCTCTTTTTTTGAAATTTGCTCCAGGGATTAAAAATCGCAATTTTTATTAATTACGTCAAACATATAGCATCTTTTTTGCTCTTTACCTTTTGTTTAATAAATAGACTTTACAAATAAGTAAAACTTGTTTTGCTTCTGTCTCTTTCTTTGCCTGAACTTCATTATCCTTAAGGTATCCGACTACGTTCGGAACAGTGATTTTGCAAATGCGCATAAATGGATAAATTTCATGATGTTTAGTGTCACTTAGATTAGAATATATGCATAAAATTGGTTTAAGAATATTTTAACAAAAAAATTTATTTAAATACAAAATTTTGGCAAAAAATTAACTTTGAATAATCTTTTTTCCAAATGTTCTCCTTTTATGTAAAATGCTTCCATTATAATAATATTTTGTGCCTGTATATAGCTCAGACCTCTATACAGAGGCTCAAGTAGAATTTTTGAAATATATAACTTAAAAGTGGGTTTATTCGTATTTTACGACAACAGAGGGGAGCAATTTTAAGAAAAAAACGCCCATAATTATTTCAATTGGTGGTAACTCTGAAAATAATGTGAATTTTTCAAAAATTCTAGTTGAGCCTCTGTAGAGAGGTCTGAGCTATATACGGGCAAAATATTATTATAATAGAAGCAGTTTTCACGAAAGGAGAACATTTGGAAAAAATATTATTCTAAGTTAATTTTTTGCCAAAATATGGTATTTAAATAATTTTTTTGTCATAATGATCTTAAAACAATTTTATACATGTATTTTAATCTAAGTAACGCTAAATATCATGAAAATTATTCATTTATGCGCTTTTTTAATATCACGGTTCCGAACGTAGTCGGATACCTTAATTTATTGACATGAGTGTATAATGCCTTATTCGAAATAATCCTATGTTTCTGTGAATATTGATTTTCTTTGTGGCCCATTTTAAGTTAAACCTTGTTTATTTGGCTCAAGTCAGCCTTTGAGTTAAACACTCGTATACAACACACAATTTACCGAATTATTTCATTTTTAGTGAACCATTTTGTCGTTTAGAAAGTTAATCCGAAGCCACAAAAAAGTCAAAGATTTTATTTTATAAATTCATTTCTCGGGATTCAAACTTGACAAAGCGATGAATTTTCTTGATTTAAAATTTCTTTATAAAGTTCCTTTTATAGTTTCGTATGCAGTGGTAAAACATCCTGTAGAGAGAGAACCTGATTTTCTCTGTTCGTTAATTTAACTTATGATTTACACTGAAATTTAACATTTTTATAATTTGAAATTTGCATAAATTGAAAGCTTGTCATGTTTTCTCTTTGTGATTAGAATTTACCGCTAGTTTTAAGATTATAAGGGAAAAAAGCCAGTAACTCTTTCTCAACGATGAATGTAAAAAAGTTTGCAGACGTTTAAAGATTTGTATTCTCTCTATGCCTTTGTGATGACGTAAATTTCAATGTTTTCTCAAACCTTGAAAAAAAAGACTGATTTGCCTCAAGTCAAGTCTAATTGGATAACTTTTTGATGGCATATTTTTTTATCGGAAGAAATCAAAGAAGCAGACAGTACAGTAATAGAAAATTATAACGATGGGTGGGGTTGAAAAACTCAAGCCTTCTAGAAAATGAAGGTCAAGTGAAACAAATGTACAATAATAACAGAACTACTTATTCGTAAAAATAGTCAAATAATATGGTATTGCGCTTCGTATCTTCTATTTTTTTCACTACTTTCTGTTGTAGACTGAAGAGATATGAGTGCATTGCCTTTAAGAGAACAGGCGCCAAATTTAAGAGCATTTAACTGATTTTAACTATTAGTTTACGAGTTTATGTTAGTCTCTTCAATATTAAATATATTTCTATAACATTTTAAATCCATTTCTATAACATTTTCGCCTTTAAATTTTTTTAGGGGGTAAATTAGGCATAATTGGTTACTTGCGTGTTAATGTTCAATTAGAGGGAAGCTATTTTTAGTCTTTTTTAAGTGACGAACCCTGGTAAGAATTAAACACGTCCTATCAACCCTTCCTAGTTTTATGCGATTTAACCGCAGATTTTTCTATGTATTTCGAACCAGCATAAATATAGTAGTTTCCCAGCACTGTTTCCTTTTTATTTTCAAAGTATTTTTAACACAACTATGTTTTATGTAAAAAAAAAACGTTTGTCGTAATTAGTTTTAAACTTTATAAAAGATATACATAACCACTTTGTAAAATAAATTCCAAAAATATTAGAAAGTTTGAATAATGGGATTTTTGTAACCTTGGGACTATTTAGCTAAACTATACACTTCAAAAGTTTTGACTACTTTTGGCGAAACGAAGAATTCTAGGGCACCCCTGCAAAATCAAGTTTTGGGCCCGAATCCCAAATACGTACATGATATCATTCTGGCTTTGGGCCCTCTAGAACAGAGGTCGTCAAATGGTGGTCCGCGAGAAAATTTCTCTGGTCCCCAGAAAAATGTGGAATATCACGTTATGTTTTAATGTACATTGATTGTGTTCTTATGCCATAATTTTTTTATAAATATATTTAACTCTTAAAAAATCCTATTAGTGGTCCATGGGATTTTAATTATGAATTTGCTGGTCTGCGAGGTCAAAAAGTTTGGTGACCGCTGCTCTAGAACACCTGGCCCCCTGCAATGCGGGAGTGTACGTTACGCCACTGCTACTCGGTAGCATGGTCAAGAACTCTTGGAGTGGTTCGGCATTAAAATGGTTATGGTCAAGAACTCGTGGCCAACATGTCGAGGTTTGAGCACTAGTGCCACGGAAGACCCGTCGTGAAGAAAAGTCTGATGCTCGTTAAATCTGTAGAGGTTCAAAGTACACCTGTTGGCGTGGTGAGGAAATTCGGAGAAGGGATACTAGCTCAGGTTTTGTCATTTGGCCGATGTTCAAAATTACGAAGTTCGTCGCAAACAGCCCTTGCGTCGTTTTTTAGTGGGATATTAATTTTACTCTCACTCACTCGAACTGGTGGCTGGCATTGTTTCAATCGAGTCGTGGTGCTATTAAAGATATACCGTGCAGAGGGGTTAATGCGCGTAAAATGTGTCAAGGCTAAAAATGTTCACATTGAGGGGTGAGAGAGTGAGTGAATATTAACGTCGCACTGTTGAGCTACACGAGGGCTTTTGGCGACGGACCACGTAATTTTGAACCATGGTCAAATGACGTGGACGACACCTGAACTGGCAATCCCCTCTCCTAACTATAACACCACACCAACGGGAGGACATTTCAGCTCTCGACGGATTTAACGTGCATCGCTGCCCTACACGGCGGGTCTTTAGTGGTACTGGGCTCGAACTCATGACATGCCTGCCATGATCCGAAACCTTGACCACTGGGCTACCACAATTCTACTCACATTGAGGGGATGTGGAAGTTTAAAAAGTAGAGTGGGCCCACTCAGATGTCGCCTCATCTCATGATCGATGCTCAACATTATTCGGTTCTTAATTGCTATGTGTAAAATGAAGCAATATTACGTCTATTTACTTCGGATATCAAAAACATTACCGTAAAATCCGGAGTATTACGCTCACCCATACTTTGAAGCTGCATTTTTTGATTTTTAGGTACACTCACCCCTTTTTTACGAAGGAGCCTAAAATGTATGTGTGTAATGCTATTGTGTTTTGAAGTCATTTCTTTTCAGATGTTATCCCAAGATTATGAAAAAATAATATACTTCTAAGATTACAACTCTTTGAGTTCGTTAGAAATGTCATTTATTTTAAATAAAAAGTATTCCGATCTATGTAGAAGTCTTAATTTTTTTTTTATGCTTACCTTATTTTTTAATTTTTTAAAGCTTATCTTATTTTTTTCACTTTCATACCCGGTGTATAACACGCACCCGTAAACTTCCATCCTATTTTTTGTGTAAAAAGTGCGCGTTATACGCCGGATTTTACGGTATTTAAGACTTACCAACACATTTGTATAATGTCGAACATTCTAAAAATATAACGCTTTCTTATGGAAGATAACAGCTTAATACATTTTTTTTATTTGTTGAGGATATCAAAATCCCAGTGTTTTGATTTGTTTGTGACACAAATGCAGTAACAGTTTAGTAGTTTATTGTGTTATAAACTTTTGTATACATACGAGGCATATCCAGAAATTAAGTTCCGTTTCTATTTATATCCGCTCCAGCGCAGCGATCGCAGTTCCGCGCATGCCCGACAGACGCTCAGTATTAAGAAGAAGCACATGCGTCTGTTTTAGATTACTGTCAGCCACGTACGCTTTGTTGTGCTTGTTTACAATGTCGGTGTTGATTGAAAATCCCGCTGCGTGCGAAATCAGATGTGTAATTTGTTTTCTGAATGCTAAGAAAGTGAAACCAATCGAAATTTATCGGCAAATTTGTGAAGTTTACGGACAAAATGCGATGAGTGATTCAATGGTGAGAAGATGGGTCCGACATTCAATGAAGGACGTAGTGAAGTGCACGATGAAGAATGAAGTGGGCGTCCATCTTTGATTACAGAAGAACTGGTTCACGCGATTGATGAGAAGATCAAGGAAAACCGTGAGTTTACCATTAGTGCTCTCGCTATGGAATTTCCACAAATCTCAAGATCACTAATGCATGAAATTGTTACTGACAAACTGAAATTTCATAAACTTTGCGTACGTTAGGTACCAAAAATTCTTACTGAGTCTCACAAAACAAAACGGAGGGATTGTGCACTTGAGTTTTTGACCCGTTATCATGAAGGTGGCGTAGATTTTCTGTCACAGATTGTCACAGGAGATGAAACTTGGGTTTCTTATGACACCCTGAAAGTAAGCGGCAATCAATGGAAGGGAGGCACACTTCATCCCCAACAAGGGTTAAGCCGAAACACATCTTGACACCTCGAAAAATCATGTGCACAGTGTTTTGGGACAGCAAAGGCATCTTACTGATTGATTTTTACCGCGAGGTCAAACAATCAATGCAGCTGTTTACTGCGAGACACTTAGGAAATTGCGCCGCCCAATACAGAATAAGCGCCGAGGATTTCTGTCAAAAGGTGTTGTTTTTCTTCATGACAATGCACGACCACGCACTGCAAATGTGACGAAAACCCTCCTACGAGGATTTGGCTGGGACGTGTTTGATCATCCTCCGTACAGCCCTGACCTCGCTCCTAGCGATTTTCATCTCTTCTTACATCTCAAGTCTTTCCTTGCCGGTAAACACTTCAACAATGACAAAGAGCTGAAAGAAAATGTTTCCAACTGGTTGAAGACACAGGCGGCAACCTTCTATGAAGAAGGCATAGAAAAACTTGTGCCACGATATGACACATGCCTGCAAAATTTCGGCAGTTATGTGGAAAGGTAGTTTAAGAGTTTTACATTTTCGTCCAATAAATGTTTTTTCTGTATCTGTATACAATTTATTTTTATTACCAAACGGAACTTAGTTTCTGGATATACCTCGTACTTAGCGATAAATTCAACTGAGAAACTATTTTTAGAAAAAGTAATGCTAATACCACAAAGATAAACAAGAACGATATTTATGTACACTTTTAGCTTAATTTCCTTACTTTAAAGAATTCAATTGCGCGTAAGATTGTTGTGCTTTATCTTTTTCTTACTAAAAGCATCTTCTTAAATAATTACATGTATTTTAAGTTAATATTCAAAATAATTACTAAAGGGCAAATAGTACAGGCTTCAAAATAATTTTTGAATTTATAAATTAAAAAGGTTTGTAACAAAAAAATGTTCTCAGAAAACATATTACATCAAAGCAATAGCTGTTTAAGCCCTTTTATACAGCAGCTATATTAACAAGTAATATAAAAAAAATGTCTATTCCTATATACTTCGATCAAAAAAGAAATTTTTTATTTTAGTTACTTTTTATCAATTAATTACAATTAATATAAATATGTATATACATATGACAGAATCATGTGGTCCGTCGCCGAAAGCCCTAGTGTAGTTCAACAGTGCGACGTTAATATTCAATCAATCAATAAAAGAATCATAATATTAAGTGGCAAAATAGAAAGCAATTTTCCTTTCTATGTATCAAGTTGGACTATCATTTTTGTTTGTTACTATTTATGAATTCATAAATCCCATTTTCAGAAATTAGGCCATCCCAGGTAGGATTCGAATCCACGACTTTTGGATTAGAAGGCCAACTCACTATCCATTGCGCTACCGGGACACAACGAGCGATTTTACTTTTTATAAATGGTGTTGGACTATCATTTTTGTTTGTTACTATTTATTCATTAATTAAATAGAAATTAATGAATTAATATTTGATAAAACTGTATTAACATTAAGTGTCATCCACTACAAGTTTAGAAAAATGTATTTGAACTTGAGTGGATAAATAAAAAGTATTTTATTGACGATTGAAAATTTGAACAAGATATATATAGGGAGAGTGTGAACTAATAGTAGGAATTGTGAAAAATAACATTTTAATTAAGAAATAATTGCCCGTGTAGTTGCAATGAATGAATGAATATTAGGTAAATGTTTTACATCTTAGTGTTATGTAGCTACTTTATTCCAATATATAAAAATATCACGAAACTAAATTAAAAAGTTTCCATGTAAATGGTTACTAAAAAAATTTTATTTTAATCATGAAAAGACGTTTTATTTTCTGAGTGAAAAGGAAAGCAATTTATAATAAATATTTTGAGATGCAATTAATTAAAATTGATATTGCAATAAAATTATATAATTAAAAGATTCAGTAATAAAAACAAAGTGCTTTTCATTTTATTTATTACCTTTTTAAACTTATTTATGTGTGACACCAAGAAATAGAAAAGTAAGATACACATGATTAAAGGCAAATAAGAAATACAATCACGTATTCAATGCATATAAAAACACAAGCCTCATAAAGTAAAACGGTAAGAAAATGTATAAAAAATAAATATATAACCATGACACACACACATAAATAGAATTCAAAACGCTCAGCAGGACCTTATTTTACAACAAATGTTAAAACTGCACCTTAAAAGTTTTAGACGACCAAATTCCTTGAATAACTTACAAGTTTATAATTCAAATCATTATAACTCATAATCAAAAATATAGACAAATTAGTAAAAAAAAAATGAAAAATTTAACATCGACGTGATCTGAAAAAGGTTCTTCGTTAAAAAAGTATTATAGCGATTTCTCCATCACTAGAAATAAAAGAATGCTTTATATTAATTATTTTTTAATATTTATTTTTACCAATTACTTATTGTAACTGCTGTTATAAGTTATTTCTCATTTTTATTCTTCTATTGTAAAGATTTATTAACAAGAAGTCATTATTTATCTTTTTGCCCGGAATCCTTTTTTAAGACGTATTCCTGTGATGAGAAAACCGAGCTCACCCAAATTGTTTCAAGCTACCAATCAACCTTCCGATAAGATACCTTATTTATATACAAAATCAAACACCTGTACAAAAAAGTACCGAATGAGGGACCCTCCCCCAAATTCTTGAGAATATGGGAAAGAATATAAAATACAGTAAAAGCACTTTACCAAAGTGACCCCTCACCGGATGCCAGGATGTGATTGATAACAAAAATAACAAAAATACTTTAGGAAAACAAAGGACCTCGTTACTTTGAACCTCTGTCAAAAGACGAAATGGAGCAGGCTCAGGAGTCGAACTTGTCTCATATTGCCAAACTACCACACCACGCCAACGAGAGGACTTTGTAGTACGTTAGATTTAACACGAACCAGCTCCTCTACACGGAGGATCTTCAGTGGTTACAAGATTCAAGCCTGAGACTCGAAAATACTAGCTACGAGTAGGTGTCCATGACCACTAGGTTACCGCGGCCATTTATGAGCGATATTATGTAAAAGATGAATCATTAATCTAGAAGTTTTTAAAGTTTGAATTTTGTGAGCTGAAGACTTCATATCATGACTTAAATCAAAAATTCTCTATTTCTAATGCATGTGCTTTTTAAAGCATCTAACAATCCTATTGCACAACATAACTTTTTTTTGAATTGCATTGACACAAATTTCATTTTTAAGGTATCCGACTACGTTCGGAACCGTTATTTAAAAAATGGCATAAATGGATAATTTTCATATTTAGTGTCACTTAGATTAGAATACATGTATAAAATTATTTTAAGGACATTTTGAGAAAAAAATGATTTAAATACAATATTTTGGCAAAAAATTAATTTAGAATAATCTTTTTTCAAAATGTGCTACTTTTATAAAAAGTGCTTCTCTAAAATAATAACATTTCGCTTGTACAAAGTAAAGGCTTCTCCAGAGAGTCTGAACTAAGATTTTTGAAAAAATCACATTATTTTCAGAGTTACAACCAATTGAAATAATTCTCGGCGTTTTTTCCTTAAAATTGCTCCCCTCTGTTGTCGTAAAATATGGATAAACCCACTCCTAAGTTATATATTTAAAAAATTCTAGTTGAGCCTCTGTAGAGAGGTCTGAGCTATATACAGGCAAAATATTATTATAATAGAAGCATTTTTCACAAAAGGAGAATATTTTGAAAATAGGTCATTCTATGTTCCTTTTTTGTCAAAATATTGTACTTAAATAATTTTTTATTCTAACAATATTCTTTAAATAATTTTAAATACATTGTTTAATCTAAGGGACACTAAATATCATAAATATTATCCATTTATACGCTTTTTCAAAATCACACGGTTCCGAACGAACCTTAAACAGTAGACGAGTGACAATATTCAGTCATACTATAATATTTTTATGCGTTGTCATTACACATGTGTCTGTTGGTCTGGGGAAGATAAATAAAACTCTTTCGGAGAAATAATATTTTTCTTTGTGATCGCGTAGAAACAAAGAGAGAAATCTATGACTACACTACCGTGGGACTGCCATTTAAATGAATTGCTAATTTTTGAATATATATACTAACTTTTCTTTACTCTTACCTCAAAAATGAGACGTTGCTTAGATTAACGACAATTAGAACTAATTTTGTAAATCGTGACTAATCTGATCTTATTAGTATTTATGACCCCTCTTTCTTGGAAATCATCATTAGATATTTTCCATGCTGTAATAGATGGTCTAATTGAAGTTAAATGTGTTTTAATTTTTTAACACGCTTTTATAAGTTTCTGTTGTATGTAACGGAATCTTTGAACTCGACTTTTACCGACTTTAAAAGATGAGATCATTTCGAAATTTTGCACACTTGTCAAGGACTAATGACAATACAATAATTTCATAATTTTGTTCCATTGACCTGATCAGGTAAATTAGGAATACGATTTATAGATTGGGGGTGACTAATTCCGTATACCACTTCCAGATTTGGTGCCGTATTGCATAAACCATTTTCAGATTTGGCAACTAAAGCCATATCACATTTCCAGATTTGGTGACTAATTCCAGATTTAGCGGTTAAAAGATTAAGGTGCAACTCTAAAACTGCGAATAGGCTTATGGTTAATACAAATAAAACAAAAAAAGTGTTCTTTGTGTGCGAAAGGGTAGAGTGGGTGCGTTAGCAATTTCTTATCATAATATAAGTCTAGTTTTTCTGAAAATAGAAATAAAAAAAAAAGACTCATGCATGTCCAAAAAAAATTTATGTTCTTACTATTTTTTATTTTTATAAAGCAATACGTTCATTATCTTTAAAAATAATTAGCAATGAAGTATTTTGAAATTAGTATTTGTATTATTAAGTATATTCAATTATATCTAGAGGCTGCCTTATAACATCTTTACCAATAAATAAAATATATATTGATGCAGTATTCTGTCTAAAACTAATCCTATCCTTGACTAATACTCTCTAGTATTATCCGTTTCTAGAATAAGAGGACGGGAAACTCTCGAAAACATAAAGTTTATAATTTGTCTTACAAGAAGAGGGCACGACTACGAAAATTCATTTCGGTTCGAGACTTGGTGTAATAGTAGTACTCCTTTAGGGTGTTCACCCCTCAATGTAATTCCGCCGAATGGCCAGCCAATTCGGAGAAATTAGCCTTCGAAATTTATGCTTAGCTTTTATACAATTAAAATTTAATTTCGTCCAACGGTTCTGTAGCTTGGTTGGCGAATTGTCTGTTTACTATGCGCGAGGTCAGGGTTCAATTCCACGCGATCAACTTTTTTTCTTCAATTTATTTAATTATTTTTCAAATTAAATAAATATATTTATGAATGGTTTATTAAATATTTAATGATATTTTATGCAATTATTTTGTATTTTATGAAGTAAAAAAAATTAAATAAATTTATAACTTAAATTATTTATTAGTAAAATTATTTAAAATTATTATTAATTAAAAGTATTTAAGATTATTAATAATTAAAAATATTTAAAATTATTATTAATTAAAAACATTTAAAATAATTATTAATGAAAATTATCATTAATTAAAATTAGTAAATTAAGTATTATTTATTAAAATTAATTAAAAAATTACTATTTATTATAATTAATTAATTATTATTAAACATTAGTATTAATAAGAAAATTATTAATTTATTATTAAAATTATTATTAATTTATTACTTAAATCATTAATTTATTACTTAAATTATTATTAATTTATTATTAAAATTATTTAAATAAATTTATTAAAATTATTTAAATAAACTTTTTGAAATTAAATAAATTTATTCGAAAGGAACTTACAAAATATATTATAAAATTATAAACAATTAAATTAATAATATATAAAAAAAGACATATTTTTTATTACATTAATTATAAAATAGTTAATTTGAAAATAATAATATACTTTTTAAATTATTTTGTATAATATTTTATTTATAGTACATTGTGTATTTCCCATTATAAAACTATTTGTAACCAATTTTTATGTAAAATATCATTTAATATTTATTATATATTTTGTTATAAATATTATTTATTAATATAAAATATATTTATAAAATTTAATATAATTATTTATATAATTACAGTAATTTTTTTATTTTATAAAATGCAAAATAATTATATAAAATATTGTTTAATATTAAATAAACCTTTCAAAAAATTTATTTAATCTAAAAAAATAATTAAATGAATAGAAGAAAAAAAGTTGATCGCGTGGAATTGAACCCTAACCTCGCGCATAGTAAGCAGACGATTTGCCAACCAACCTACAGAATCGTTGAATGAAATAAAAATTTAAATGTATAAAAGCTCAGCATGAATTTTGAAGCCTAATTTCTCCGAATTGACTGGCCATTCGGCGGAATTGCATTGAGGGGCGAACACCCTAAAGGAGTACTATTATACCAAGTCTCGATCCCAAATGAATTTTCTTAATCGTGCCCTCTCCTTTGTTAGATCACATTCGAATAAAAAATTCTTAATATGTGTATGTATATATATATATATATATATATATATATATATATATATATATATATATATATATATATATATATTTATATATATATATATATATTTTTATATATATATATATATTTATATATATATATATATATATATATAACCATATACTATTTTCTTAAAATATTTATAACTTTGGATGATTTAAAAATTTCATCCTTTTTTCCATGTACATTTTTCAATTGCTGATAGTGAATAGTATTTTAAGCTCGCATATGAATATACAGTAAATTTTATACATCGGGTTTTTAATAGAATTATTTACAGATTTTTTTAAAAAATTGAAACTCACAATGCGAATTTTTGTTTTAAAAGGAGATAAAAAAATAACAATATTCTCTAAACAATATTTGTGTTGTTTAAAAGAAATTATCTAACTAATCAAAATTGCCCATGTATGTTTCTTAAAGACTACAATAAAAATACAATTTTAAAAAAATGTTATTATTTTTAAGTATTGACTATAAAAAAGAAATTCCTGTTGAGAAAATAAATGTTATCAAAACGTGTTCATTGTGTTCTGTGTTTCTCTTTTAACACACACAAAAGAAAACGTTAAATGCCTCCAATCAGTAGCGCACACAGGAATTTTTCAAAGGGGGGGGGGATCCGGGGTCGAAAGTTAACCATTCTTGTATCATGCTCCTTGTGATTTTGTCGATTTTCGGGAACAAAACACAGTAAAAAACTAATTTTTGAATAAATAATTAGCATTAATAAAATTAATCATTAATAAAAAGTACTTAATTAAACTTTACATACTATATACTTAGAATTATAATCAATCGGAAAAAAAAATCAAGGGCTTTTGGGGGGGGTCCGGACCCCAGGATCCCCCCCTTGTGTGCGCCACTGCCTCCAGTAATTATACATGATTTGATTGATTCCTATGCCAATATGCCAGATACTTTTAGAGTAATTTTTCTTTGAACAAATTTTTATTCAATAAACTCTGTTCCAAGTACAAATTTCTGTTCAGTAACATCTATAGAAATACTTTAAAAACTACAAGTAAAAGAATGTATTTTTCATTCGTATCAGTTTCCAATGATAGTTCTTTTTCTCAACTAGGAACAGTAGATTCTCCCTCTGAGAGGGAAAAACGCGCCAAATATGGTAACCGCAACTCTCGTTGTTCAATGGAGAAGCAGTAGGTACGGAGACTGGATGCAGTATAACGAAAGGGAAACACGTCGGGGGTGGAACTCGTAAAATAAACGCATCTGCAGAGGGATACACATCCTTGCGACTCCTGCACGGTAAGAGCACGATTTCGTATCTTCTTTCTTCCTTTATCCACCGTTTTTCTACTGTGCATGCGTTTTGACACCGTACCTCAGCGCGTTTATACAGCAATGTTGTGAATTCTCAGGTGGTCCACGATGTGGAGCGAAAAGGCCAAAAGGCAGTTTTGTTGTATATGGGGAGAGATGTAATTAATCGGAAATTGTCAGGGTTATTTAACTTGTTTTGATTGATGGGCACTAATCGATTCTCCCTGGATTTATTTCATTTTCTTTTTCAGTTTAAGGCTTCTTTTTTAGAAGATACATTTCTCTGATACAAACTGCATTCGATCCTATTTTTATTGAATTTAATCTGTTTTCTCCCCTGTAATGTTTACATTTCATACAGTGTTTGGGTTTTTCGAAAGCATTTAACTTTAAAGTACAGTTTTAAAATTATAAAGAATAAAAGTAAAATATTTATAAAGAGTGCTAAGAGCATCATCGTGAAATATTCTTTATTGTCTGCTGTTTGATAATCATGCATACTTCAGAAAATTAATTAAATATTTCAATATCGTGTGTGTGTGGTTAAAATTTTAATTAATTTATTTTTTCATGAAAATGATTAATGTAACTTTTTAAATAAAATTGCATAAAAACAAATTTATAGAACATAATAAACAAAAAATTTTTAAAACAGTTTTTAAAGAACTTACAAAAAAGTCAATCTTACCTTTAAGTTGCAATTTTAAATCTCCTTTATCCAGGTTTATTTAATTCCTAGAACGTTTAAATAAATATCGATTTAAAATCGTAATATTGAGTGAGATAAACAGTTATTTTTAAAAATAAAACATTTTTGATTAAAATTTTTAAAACAGTTTTTAAAGAACTTACAAAAAAGTCAATCTTACCTTTAAGTTGCAATTTTAAATTTCTTTTATCCAGGTTTATTTAATTCTTAGAATGTTTAAATAAATATCAATTTAAAATTGTAATATTTAGTGATATAAACAGTTATTTTTAAAAATGAAACATTTTTGATTAAAATTAATGCTTATTTTCATATATTCAAAGATAATTCATTAAAATATTTTTAAATAAAATTTTGACAGGGGATTCTAAAGGATTTCTACATGCACATTCTGCGACTGTCAACATTTATTTTATGACCAAAAATATACACGTGATAACATTTTCCTTATTTTTAAGACTTCATTTAAATTCAAACATAACGTACGTGTTTACAATTTAAATGTGTAAATTTTCCCTATCTGCATTACGTTCTATGTGGAAAATCTTAAAATCACGTTTTTAATTTCAGAGCTGTGAGTGTAATTGATCAATGGTATCAAAATTTTCCTTACAAGTGGTTATTTTTAGCACTTTTTTTAAAACTTTTAAACATCTCTCTATCCATGGCCATTTTATAGACCAGGCAATACAATCGTCTTGTTTTATGAAGGTTCACAGATATGGGAATTTGTGATGGACATTCCCCAATGTGGTTATTTCTTTAAGAGTATTTCCGTGTATATTTTTTCTTTCTTTACGATAAACTGTTCTTATGAAAATTATTTTCTTTTAAAACTCGTCCTGAAAAATTATAGTTTGTATTGGAAATATTAATACAATTTTTAAGAATTTCATTATTCTTCCTTTTTAATTGAATTTAAGGCTGTCTTCGGTAAAAGTACAAGAGCTCTAACTAAACGCGAAACACATTTTCAGACGGAAAAATGACCCAATTTCCGTGGAAATTTGCAATATAATAACTCATACCTCTGTTAACAATATAGTATTTTTAAAAATTTCAAAATATTCAATGAATACTGTCTTTTTTTTGTTTTAAAACGTGAAGGCAAAGCACATTTAACATTACGGTATAGGATAAAAAATGCGAAACACACTTTATACCAGAAAAAATGAATCAACTGGGTTAAAAATGGGAAGTATGATAAAAAAAATGCTGCTCTCTAAAGAATAGTGAAGCCAGAATATATATCGTATTAATTTTTCATTTCTTTTATCTGAAAAAATGTTCCAAATTCGGGATCTATTCTTTAACATTAACCAAACACAGCCTTAACGTTATATGATTAAAAAAACCAGATTTATGTATATATTTTGAACGGATATTATCTATCGGAATTAAAGTTATTTAATAATTCGTTTTAAGTAAAAAGTAAAGCATAAAGAATAATGAAAAAAAATGTGGAACCTCTATGTTTTTTACTAAATAACTAAACTCAGTGGTGCAACAGCCCATGATGGTCAAGGCCAACTGTGCCCATTTCAGTATTCGTGACCATGGGCGTTGAGGGGCATGAGTAGATGTTTCGATCAGGTGGTCAGTCTGACGTGGAAATGTTTTACCAGATTGCTTAAGGTTTCCGACTACTTGCGACTACTTTTTAAAAAAAAAATGGAGGTATAGGAATTTTTTTTTTGGGGGGGGGATTAGATTTATTTACTATATTTTAAGGAACAAATCATAAAGTTGAAAGCAGAAAAAAAATTATTATTATTAAAAAAAAATCTGGTGAAAGTGTGCAAAAAATTACATAAACGGGGCCCGCTCTGTACAAATATTTTATGAACAAATTCTCAATTTTCCGATATTGATGTGTTACTTTGTTATTCATGTTTGAAATGACCTTCAGGATAAAAGATATTTTAATTTTTACAAAAACTAGAGCACTTAATCTTGGTGATTATATGAAATTACTAATAAAACCAGTGATTATATTCACATAAAGGACTGTATATTTTGAAATAAAGCAGTGATTGATAAATCTGAAGGTCAAAACAGTTTTACTGTTATACAGAACATACACAAAAAATTTCAGCTGATTATTTTCAAACTTTTTGAGCAATCGCTGTCCCCGTTTGAGCTTTTCGAAAAAAAAACACATTTCGAGTAAAACTCATTTTAAAGTTTGACATCTTGTGTAAAGTTATGGCATCTGCTTTTACTAAAACACTTGTAGTTTTTGTTCTAGTGAATGGAAAATAAAAAACTTGGTATTTTTATTAAGCTAATAAGATGGCATATAAAATAAAATCATAAAAAATTGTTAATTTTTGAAAAAAACTCATGATTTAGGGTAGTCGGATACCTTAAAGTTTTTCAAAAAGTAGAATGTACGATTCGTATATTGGAGAAATTTCCTTATACAGCACTTCTCTGCAATTTATGTAATTGAGATCACGAAAAGAAAGGATAGGATTTTTAATAGTAAAAATAAGTGTGTTATGCTCATTCTTTGTATGTATATATGCTACATTAGAAATTTATCAACGGTACCTAGAGATCTCATTACCTAGGGAATAATCATTCTCTTTTTTTTGTAAAATAAGGCATTGAGGGAGAAGTAACAAGTAATTTTAAAAAAATAAGCTTAGATTTTTAAGCTTCAGTGAATCAATGTTCATTTTGCAAGCCCTATTCGTTTCTCGAATCTTCTGTAGATTTGTTAAAAGTCTTAAACAAAATTGAAGAGAAACTATGTTACCGATGCGTTACATCAAGAGTGTCAAACTCAATGGCTGACTTAGGCCAAATAAACAAAGCTTAAATTAAGGGGTGAGCCGCAAAGAAAATCAAATTTCATAGAAATGTTGGTTTATTTCGAATAATAGAATAATACATTATAATAACCATATGTAAGAGAACAAGAAAAATTTAATATGTAGTCCTGACACTTAATATCTCTTCTTTGCAACTATCTTTCCTATTTCGAGAGAAATTTTTATATTTTATTATATACAAGGTGTGACACACGCACGCACACACGAGACAATGTGTGTAGCTTGAAAAAAGAGTGGATTTGGCAGCAACTGTTTTGGTGACGTCATCCCACGCACTTCCTCTATCCATGTGGCCAGTTGGGAGTACTGCGTCATTGAGTTAACACGTGAAATTTTGCATTTTGCAGGAATCTACATCAAGTTTCTTGTGAAACTTAAGAAATAAGCCACGAAAACATTTCAAATATTAACCTAAGCTTATGGAGATGAAACTTTGTCTGTTGCACATGTGTTTGAAAGGTATAAGAGATTTTCTGGGGAAAGGGTCAAGGTGGAAGATGTTGAATCTGCTGGGTGCCCAAGGTAATCGATTTGCGGCGATGTGATAGCTGTATGAACTAGTACCAACATCACGCGAAGACGATCGTTTTGGCGTGATCGGCTAAGTATTCGCATTTTCATTCGAAACCAAAGGTACCCGGAACGAACCTTCCTTCATTGGAGACCCTGGCCGTGCAAAGAACCGCGCCCTTCACGCGCCGCTGTCGTGGTGCCATCTATCCACCGCAACAGCAACCAAATCGTCAAACAATGACGCAATTAAACCATCACACACATGACGCAATTAAAACCGTCACACACATGACGCAATTCTCAAGCCGTCACGCACGAAACTGACGCAATCCACCAAGTGCACACGCTCGCCACGAATATGGTATCGTTCGTTCGCCTATTCGCCAAAACACTGGCAGGGGAGCATGCGGCGATATGATAGCTATATGAACTAGTACCAACATCACGCGAAGACGATCGTTTTGGCGTGATCGGCTAAGTACTCGCATTTTCATTCGGAACGGAAGGTACCCAGAACGAAACTTCATTCAGATTACAGACCAAAACATAGCCGAAATTCGTGATATGAGTGGGTTCCCACTTACATTAGTGGTCATACTGTTAATCAACAGTACTATATTCAATTTCTAAAAAGATTTCGTGAAAAAACTTGGAAAAAATGGCCAGTTTTGTGGAGTGATGGATGGCTGTTGCACCAAGACAATGCATCCGCTCACATGGCCCTATGCGTCAAGCAGTTTCTGACCAGAAAAAAACATTACTGTGTTGAGGCATCCTCCTTATTCTCCTGATTTGGCCCCATGCAACTTTTTTTTTATTTACTACAGTTAAATTTTGCTGAAAAGAAACCCATTTCAACTCATTTGAAGAGGTTCACGCAAAAACGGAAAATCTCTGAAAATGACTTCCAAACATCTCTCTCTCTCTCTCTCTCTCATTCCAGAACTATTACCAGCAATGACAATACCGAATACCAGTAGCGCACACAGGAATTTTTCAAGGGGGAGTCCAGGGTCGAAAGTTCATCATTCTTGTATCATGATCCTTTTGATTTTGTCGATTTCGGGAACAAAACACAGTAAAAAAACTAATTATTGAATAAATAATTAGCATTAATTAATAAAATTAATCAATAAAATTAACCCCTTGTGTGTGCCACTGCCGAATACAGAAGTGCATGAATGCTGTAGGGAACTATTTTGAAGGTGGTACTGTCAGGAAGAACTGATTTTATAAGTACAATGATTTATCGGACCAGTCTCTTTATTCTGGGGGTCACACCTTGTATTATAGTGTGTAAATATATTGTATATTGACCGGGCCGTAAAAATGCTCATTGTGGGCCGCGAGTTTGACACCCATGTACTACATAATTTAATCCTTGTTTATTACCCCCTCTCACTCCCCAAAACTATGAACGTATTTTACAAAGAATACCAAATCTAGGATAATTATTTTTCTCATTCTCACTTCAGAATAAGTTTATTAATTCAAAAGACATGTTTTTCTTCACAATACTGGAGCTCTGCTTCTTATTGACCACATGTTTCTACCGTCTTTTTGATGAGATTTCAGATACTAAATAAAAACGTGTTATGAATGCACCCTACGTATTATATTCAACAAAGGCTTCATTGTATACAAAAACCGTTATTGTATTATTCTTATATTTGCATGTCTTTTAAAAAATAATCAACCCAGAATGTGTGTGTTTTAAAACACAAAAAATAATTTTAAAATAGTAGAAGCAACAGTTTTTTATTTTATTGAAATGTATGGGCGTAATTAAATTGGTTTTTTGGGAAAAGTGAATGTATAATAGGTATGAATTACGATAATGAAACATGCTTAAAATATAAAATAACGCAATGAAGAAAATTCTTGCATTTTAATGGAAGACAAAATTTACGCTCTTGCAAATCAACATTTTTTTTACATTGTGGTGTAGGATTCTTTTAACATACATATTGTTTTTTTTTAATTCGAAAATTTTCATTAGATGCATTTTTTATATAACTGAGAATTATATTATTCATTTTATTCTTTTTTTTTTGTAAAAAATATAAAATCGATATTCTGTGAGCTTGCACTTTCAAATAAATAAATAAACAAGCAAAATAAATAAACAAAATAAATAAATAAACAATAAATAACAAGAACCTTAATTATACAGACGACAAATTTCTTGATTTTAGAGTATGATTAAAAGTTGTAACTATATATATGAGACGATGACTACAACCTAAATCTGATAAATGCTTTATTTAACAAGATGAAGGATAAAATATCTAAAATATATTTAACAGCAAAGGAGAACGTCTTTCTCCTACGTCTAGAGCTTAGCGTCCCTAACGTCCTTCTGCGTCATTTCCCGTGTGTCCTTTAGTGGGATATTCCTGGGGGGGCGTGACGTCAGTGTGGACTGCTCCACCCTAAGTAACAGGGGAGGGGTTGTGACATTGCACATATATCTAACCCCCCCCCCCACACACACACACTCATGTCCATAAATTAAGGATAATTCAGAATCACACAGAAATTGAAATCTAAAATAAAAATTTCACCTGTAGAATTATCACACACATCTTGAAGCAGAATATACAAATTACAGGAAACCACCAGATGGCGCGGATAGTACGTCACAATGACGAGAGTGTAAGAGAGGGGTATATAAGGAATGGTGGCAAAGAAGTAAAATTGTTCACAAGCGCTTTAAAAGTCTTTCAGTGCAATAATCGCATAGTTATGGCACAAAAGAAGCATTTGGATGATTTTTTACGTGGTAGAATTATTGGACGACTGGAAGGTGGACGTACCCAGCTGGAAGTATTCGAGGAACTTGGAATCACCCAGAGTTTCATCTCCAGGCTTTGGCGACGATTCCAAGTTGATGGTAATGTGAGTAGATGTTGCAGCACAGGTCGCCCCCGAGTTACAACGCCAAATGAGGACCGGTATATATTTGGCAGTTACTGCCAAAAGAAACAGGCGGAGCACAGGATCAGACCTGTCTCGTCAGCTCTCTTCAGCTACCGGTACGACAGTTTCAAGGCAGACCATGTACAGACGCTTAGGGCACATTGGTCTATATGCTCGTAGGCCGGTCAGATGTGTTCCACTTACCGCAACTCACTCTGTCGCCTGCAATTAACCTGGAGTAGAGAGCATGCATTGTGGACACCACAACAGTGGTCTTGTGTGATTTTTCCGACGAATCCAGGTTTAGTTTGCAGTCTGATTCTCGCCGGACTTTAATATGGAAAGCGCCAGGTACCCGTTACCACCAAGAGAACACCATTGAACGACACCGTTACGGTGGTGCAGGATGGTTCGCGTTTGGGGAGGAATTATTCTTGGTTCCAGAACTGACCTGCATGTTCAAAGTGTAACGATATGACAGGCCACATCTATCGGAATGTCATTTTGGAACAACATGTACGTTTGTTTCGGGGCGCCATGGGTGCTGAATTTCTGTTTATGGATGACAACACTCGTTCTCACCGTGGAAACATTGTAGACGAATGCCTTCAATCGGAGGATATCACCGTATGGATTGGCCAGCGTACTCACCGGACTTGAATCCAATAGTACATGTGTGGGATATGGTTGGCCGACGAATTGCAGCCCATCAACCCTTTCCCACCTGTCTACCGGAACTTTGGAGGGCATTGCTTGATGAGTGGTGTAATATTCCCCAAGATCAGATTGATAATTTGATACTCAGCATGCTTAGGCGTTGTAAGGCATGTGTTGCATCGTCCGGGAGACATACTCCGCGTTAACCATCATACTAACCCTGTTATACTGTTTTTTGTAAATAGGTTCTTTTTTGAAATTTGCTCCAGGGATTAAAAATCGCAAGTTTTCTTAATTATGTCAAACATACAGCATCTTTTTTGCTCTTTACCTTTTGTTTAATAAATAAACTTTACAAATAAGTCAACTTTGTTTTTCTTCTGTCTCTTTCTTTACCTGAACTTCATTATCCTTAATTTAAGGACATGAGTATATATATATATATATATATATATATATATGTGTGTGTGTGTGTGTGTAATTTTATCAAAACCTTTAGTTTTTGCGTGGTTAATCTTTTTCGTTACTTCATAACAGAATCTCACAATAGACTACAGGCGACGGCTTTTTAAAAATCTGTCCAGATAAAATTATTAATATTTGATACCATAGGTAATACCTTCCTCGTTTGACTTCCTTAATACGCCACTTTAAGACTTTGAGATATGGTCGCAAACTCGTGGATGACGTTGCTTCTGTCGAGTCGAGGGTTGGAGCTCTGTTATCACTAAAAACCCACCGTGTTGAGGGGCTGATGATGCGCAATCCATCGAGACTCAAAATTCTCACGTCGGCGTGGGGTGGAAATTTTGGAGAAGAGGTGTCAGCTCGGGTCTCGTACTTGTCATTCGACCGAGGTTCAAGTCAACGCAGTCCGTTGCCAAGAGCCCTCGTGTTGTATTTGTTGCAATGAATCAATCAATCAAAATTTATGTCAGTACTCTGAAATTGGATTTTCCGTCGTTTCTTAGAATTTAATTGCCAAAGAAATAACTTACTGAAGTAATTTAATTGTCTTTAGATTTCTTTGTATAATGGAAGCTTTCTGTACACATATTTAGAACTTTTTTAATAGTTTATTTCAAAAAGAATTTTAGAACGTCATTGGAATTATTTTAATATCTGAAGAACATTTGTTTCGAAGTACATCTGATTAAAAAAAAAAGGAGGGTGGGGAATATATATATATTCTCAATCGCTCCGTGTATTAAAGAACTTTCTCTAGAAACTTATTTAAACTTTTTCTTATTATGTACAGTTGTAGAATTATAGTCTTTTAATAATTGATTAACTTATTACAGCGACAGTAGTTTTTAATCATTGATTCACACGCTAAATTCACTATCTAAAAATAAAAGCAATTTATCAATTTTGCTTTGAAAACTAAAATGTGATCACAGTAATCAGTGGTCATGGTCATGGACTCATATATGGCGTATCATGAGTTCAATCCTGGTGCCGCTGAACGCCGGTCTTTTACAGGGGCTGTTGGCGTGGTGTTGAAATTTGGAGAGAGAGGTGCCAACTCAGTTGTCGTCCTCATCACGTGACCATAGTTCAAAATTACGAGCTCCATCATCAATAGCCTTCCTGTAACTGTATACTGTGACGTAAATAAACACTCGCTCATTTTAAAATACTTTATTTTATACATAAAATTGTATTGAGATATTTATACAAACACGTGATATATTAAGCCAATTATTTAAAATACTTACGAAAAAGTTAGTAACACACTGACTTTAAAAGATAGATATCAAGCTGTAAAAATTTCATCAAGTGTTATTTTTAATCGTTTTAGTCTAAATTATTGATTTTTAATTGAATTACATTAATTTAAAAATCAATCCCAAATCGATGGATGCTAAAAATATTCAAGCTCCGTTTAAAAACTAAGCTTTGTTTTATATACAAAAACATTTTTTTTATACAGATCAGTCTAATTTGGAAGGAATTTTGTAATTATTTTCACATTTTAATGTTCCAAATCAACGAATCCACTGAATGCTTGCCTGCGTTTATAGAACGAATTCGAAAATATAAATCAGAAAATTAATTGCCTTGAGATCCATGAAAATGTGAAAACGGATATACAGTGATAAAAAAATTAATTATTAAATCAAAAATTATTGAACATTTTTATTATTATTTTTTTTATTATTTCCTTTTTTTAAAAAAAGTATTTTCTCCTTTTTGCTACAAATGGCTTCTGTGTCATTAGTTCGAAAATGTGTAGAATGTATAAGTCTTGTGATGTACATTCAGAAACAAACCTCCGCGTACAAAAACTGATACTTTTAACTTATAAATAATGCAATGCTTATTTAATGCTTACTTGCTTGATACTTGCTATTTTGCTTGCTACTTACTTGCTATGATTGATTACTTGCTTGATACATGCTATTTTAACAAAAAAAAAATAACACGATTATTAAAAAGAAACAGTGGCGTAATGTACACCCCCACATTACGGGGGGGGCCTCAACGTTTAACTGATACTACGTACTTAGACATGGGGTCCAAAACCTGAGTTTGCAGAGGGTCCAAATATTCTCCGTTATGTCCCTGAATAGAAACTCACTAGCAAACGATTTTTTTCCCTTTTTAGCATTATTTTTTAAATTCTCGTGTGACATAATTATTCAAAATAAAATTACATTGTTACGTAAATTAATTTACATAACCTTTTAATTATTGACGATATAACTGTGTTCTATTTTATGTTTTGAACCTGGAAACAATTTACTATTGTGCTCAAACATGTTTTTTCACGTATTACGGAATGATGGTTTCTAACGACAATAATCATTAGTGAGAGAATTTGAAAAAATTTCTTTCCTAACATTATACACCTATATGTCTTTTTTTCGAATAAGAATGTATGTTTTATATTGAATTGCATTTTAATTTTAAAATGATTAACACTAGTTTGATCTTTATGTGCGATATCTCATGAATATTCAACAAAACATACAAGGTAAACAACTTCAACATTTATAATCACCAGGTGTTGCACTACACTTTGTGCATATTTTAAACATCACAGTACGTTAAAATATAGATATTCTGTAACACATTTTAGCTATTTTTTAGACGAGAGAATATTTTAATTATATATACTTACAAATATATATATATGTATATATATATATAACACGATGTCCTTTTTTTAAATCAAGTACGTCAGTAAAAACGAGGTCATCTGGATCTTACTTTTTTTTTAATTTGCAAGTAAGAGCTTAACGAAAAAAAGAAAGTATAGTTACGTTAAAGAAATTCTATATTTCCATAACATTCTAAATTATATTGGTTTTGATCTTAAATATTACATAGCGTGTAATCAATGTATGAGTATCTAAACTGTATAATAGCATCTAATAGCATTTAAAAAATTCAAATTATTATAATTGTGTTAAGTGATAAATTTTAGAAAGCTAATCTAAAGGATTCAAAAAACTACAGTGGCTCACAAAGTGTTTCTACGCTTGCAATTTTCTATAAAATTTAATATTTTCGACTTTCGTGTTCTTTTGTGGGGGTGTAAATCGGCTTCAGGATTAGGTAATTTGGTATTTCTTGATGGTATTGTGAATCATCAGCTCTATTTCAATATCTTAAAGAACAATGTGAAATTATCCGCCCAAAATTTGGATATTGGAGAGGACTTTATTTTTTAATAAGATAATGATGCCATGCGCCCAGTTGTTTGTACGCCGCTGTTGTCTCTATATCCAGCACCAAATTCTGAAAATACCTCCTAAATCACCTGATTTTAGACTAGTAGAACATACTTGATGAGAATTAGATTTAAAAAAAAAGAAAACATGACATTTTTTAAAACAAAATGTGAAGTAAAAACATTCACAGAAGAATGAAGGAATATCTATGCAGAAATTACAAAAAGCTGATGAAATCTCTACCAAGACGTTTAAAAGTTTTATTGAGGATGTTAAAAGAGATATCTTACTAAGTACTAAATATTAAGAAACAAATACAATATTCAATATCTCAATTCCCGCTGAAATTTTTTTCCTTAAGTGTACTGAGACTTTTGTGGCGTAATTTTTAGTAGATTTTTGATTATAATTTTTTCAAAATAATAGTTATATGAGTGTTATTCCATTAATAACAAGTTGCAGGTATGATAAAAAATTAGAATTCCGATATATTATATCTTATTAGTCGAAAACATAAAATTTTTATAGAAAATTGCAAGATTTCGAACAATTTTGTGGGCCACTGTATGTTCACTTTAGCTTTAGTATTTACCTTTAAAACTCGGTTTTTTTCCACAGAAAAAAAAGAGGGAGGGGGAGGGCGATGAAATATCTCTAAACCGTATGGTACAGTTGCTGTACCGCATCCGAAGCAAATTACTGTTCAGTTTGAAAAAATTAAATGAAAGTAATTGAAGAGAGAGCATAGCTTATTTCATTATATATTTGGAGAAGTTGTAAAATGAGAAAAGTTGATATTACTTAAGATTTTTTTTTATTGATTTGGTAATAGATACTTTTTTTAATATGACTCTAGTACATATTAAGAATATTTATTGCAATCTAACGAAATTATCTAATAAAATATCAGATAAAAATTTCATTTATTACTGAACTTTTTAGAAGAAGTTCTAGGATTTTTCGAAAGTAGAACCTCTAATTCAAATTCACCGCGATAGTGTCGCAGAAATAAAAGCAGAATGTTTCGACAGTGTGTTTCTTGAGATTTGTATTTATTAAATATACTTGGAAGAGAGAAATGTCATTATGGCGAACTCACGCAATTCAAATAGTCTGTGTATGAAGAATAAAACAGCTGGATCAATCTTCATTTGCATGTTAAGCATCCTGTATGATATTAGATACTCTTTTGTTTAGATAGAATTGTATGAAATTACGTCCCCGTATTCGTGGAATTGTTTTTTTGGCCAGCTGAAAGTTACAACTGTGCGTTTCCTATAAAATTTACTGCAAAGAATTTCGTGAAATGTTTTCTTTCGTTTTACTGTGAAATGAATAACATGCCGTGATAAAACTGTAAATATTTTTATCATGAGAGGAGCTTAATAAACGCTGAATTCTTAAAGTACTTTCAGAAAATTAGAGATATTTAAAAAAGGCCTTTGCTCATCATGCGCTAATAATGTACATTAAATTTGTCGAACCCCAACCCCCCTTCCATTGGAGTAGTGTGGGAGTTAGGAGATGGTGGTGCCAGCTCAGGTGTCATCATTGTCATTTGATCGAGGTTCAAAATTACGCGGTCCGTTGCCAATAGCCATCATGTTGCTTTACAGTTCAACGTTAATATAACTCACTCACTCGTACCTCGTGTGGCAACGGACGATTGGCACTTGATTGAGTAATAAACTTAAAGAAAAAAAAATAACATATTAATTTTCAGATAAGATATATAAGAGCAATATATAAATATAAATATAAATATATATATATATTAGGTTGGGTAAAAAGAAATCCATTATTTTTTCGGTAGTTGGCTGTAGTGTCGTATCTGTCGCAGGGAAACGATGAAATTAGGGCTTTCGTCAAATCCTTAAAGGAGATCATCAATTCACGCAAGATGTTACAATAACGTCTCTTTGATGTCTTTTCCCTGTTGTAAGTGAATTAGTTAAATCCCAGAACTGTTTTAGTGAAATGATGAAATGAAAACAATACGCCACTTTTTTTATGCTAGGAGACTGATATTTGGGGATCGTAATAACTTTTTTTATGGTTAGGATCTGCTGGAACGCATCCCCGCGGTGTATTCCCACCCCCTATACAACTTTTCGGCCAATATCTCGACTCCCGAGCCTCACGGTTCATTCGGACCTGGCTCATTCGATCCCTCTCTAACTGCTCTTCCAGTTTTTATAATTTCATGCTCATAGGGCTGTTCCTTACAAAATTTTTAATTGTGTTTTAAACTTTTTTAAAATTTTTTAAAATTTATTTAAATCCACAATATCTTGGCTCCTGTTTGAGACTCGGACTTGAGATTTGAACCAACTGTTCCACTCGTCGAGACCCATTCAGTCATATACTTGACTCCCATTGGGTAGGCATGGGAAGGGCTTAAGCCCTAAAATATCATGCTCCCATGTTAATCCTATGGGGTCTGAAAAAATTTCACCCCTAAGGAGTTGAGCTTGGGACTTGAATTTTTGGAGGTCCGCCAGATTTTCGTGTATGAGCGAGCTTTACGTGGAATTGCCTCCCCCCGGTGCTCCTTCCCTACAGGGCTACCCCATTAATAACTCGAATCCTATGCTATCTTGGTCGACCGCACCGGCTGGATTCGATTGTTCTCCCTATGAGCTCTTCAAATACGTAATTTTATCCCAATAGCCCCATTCCTTCCTCCCATTTCACGTTTTTAAACAATTTTAAAAATTTTTAAATTCGCCTTAGCTCCGAGGATTTTTTACCTGTATGGTTCCGAAGTACAAAGACTAAACCTCCTAGGTCTCTCCCCCTGAACAGCATTTTGCCAATGCAAATCCTGACTAGATCACTTCATCATTTCACTGAAACAGTTCAGAGTATGATAAAATGACTTATTTCCATCATGGAAATGACATTGAATAGACGCCAGTGGCGCACACAAGGGGGGTCCTGGGGGTCCGGACTCCCCCCAAAGCCCTTGATTTTTTCCCCATTGATTATAATTCTAAGTATATAGTACGTAAAATTTAATTAAGTGTTTGTTATTTATGATTAATTTTAATAATTAATGCTAATTATTTGTTCAATAGTTAGTTTTTTACTGTGTTTTGTTCCCGAAAATCGACAAAATCAAAAGAAGCATGATACAAGAATGGTGAACTTTCGACCCCGGATCCCCCCACTTGAGAAAAAAAATTCCTGAGTGCGCTTCTGAGAGACGTTATTATAAAATATTGTCAGAATGCTGTCCATGGAGGAGGAGACACCTGGGAGGTCGAGTCCTTGTACTTCCGAACCATACAGGTCAAAAATCCTCGTAGCTATGGGGAAATTTAAAAAATTTAAAATTTTAAAAATGGTTTAAAAACGTGAAATGGGGGAAGGATTAAATTATAGGAAGGATTAAAGGCTATTGGGATAAAATTACGTATTTGAAGAGCTCATAGGGAGAACAATCGAATCCAGCCGGTGCGGTCGACCAAGATAGCATAGGATTCGAATTATTAATGGGGTAGCCCTGTAGGGGGGGAGCAATGGAGGGGGCCAATTCCACATGAAGCTCGCGCACACATGAAAATATGGCAGACCTTTAAAAATCCAGTCTCAAGCTCAACTCCTTAGGGAGGGGTGAAATTTTTTCAGACCCCATAGGATTAACATGGGAGCATGATATTTTAGGGCTTAAGCCCTTCCCATGCCTACCCAATGGGAGTCAAGTATATGACTGGATGAGTCTCGACGAGTGGAACAGTTGGTTCAAATCTCAAGTCCGAGTCTCAAACAGGAGCCAAGATATTGTAGATTTAAATAAATTTTAAAAAATTTTAAAAAGTTTAAAATACAATTAAAAATTTTGTAAGGAATAGCCCTATGAGCATGAAATTATAAAAACTGGAAGAGCAGTTAGAGAGGGATCGAATGAGCCAGGTCCGAATGAACTGTGAGGCTCGGGAGTCGAGATATTGGTCAAAAAGTTGTATAAGGGGTGGGAATACACCGCGGGGATGCGTTCCAGCAGATCCTAACCATAACAAAAGTTATTACGATCCCTAAATATCAGTCTCCTAGCATAAAAAAAGTGGCATATTGTTTTCATTTCATCATTTCACTAAAACAGTTCTGGGATTTAACTAATTCACTTACAACAGGGAAAAGACATCAAAGAGACGTTATTTTAACATCTTGCGTGAATTGATCATCTCCTTTAGAAATTTGACGAAAGCCCTAATTTCATCGTTTCCCTGCGACATAGCGATCAAACAATTTCAAATGTATGCTCGTTGTCAAGGTGACATTTCACACTAAAAAATTATTTTGCTTTTTTTTTGTTTGGTCCATTCAGTTGGGACTTACAAGGTGATAAGAATGGAAGTCAACGAAGAGAAAATTCGGTACATTTTACAGTTTTTTGTTGATAAAGGCAAAAATGCAAGCTAGGCTGCTGAAATTGTGAATGGTGTTTATGGTGCCGATACTGTAACAGCTAATTACGTGCAATTTTGGTTTCGTCGATTCCGTTCAGGCATTTCTGATGTTAAACGTGCACCTCGCACAGGCAGGCCTGTCGTCGAAAAGGTCGATAAAATCACAGAAATAATCGATGTTGACCTGTATGTTAGTAGTCGTAGCATCGCCCAGGAGCTAAAGATTGATCATGAAACAGTTTTAAACCATCTTCACAAAGCTGGATTCAAAAAGAAAGTCGATGTTTGGGTGCCACACCAATTAACACCAAAAAAACAGGATGGATCGAATTTCCATTTGTGAAGCCATGGCCAAACGGAATGAAATCGACCATTTCTTAAACGAATGGTGACTGGGGAGGAGAAATGGGTCAGATACGACAATATTGTGTTAAAACGATCGTGGTCATAGCGTGGTGAAGCAGCTTAAACGGTGGCCAAACCAGGACTAACGGCCTGGAGGGTTCTACTGTGTATTTGGTGGAACTGGAAAGGAATCATTTATTATGAATTGCTTCTGTATAGCCAAACACTAACTTCAGATCACTACTGTCAACAGTTGTGCCTTTTGAAGCTAGCGATTGATCAGAAACGGCCACAATTGGCCAACAGAAGGAGTGTTGTGTTCCATCAAGACAACGCTAAGCCACACACGTCTTTAGTGGCTCACCAGAAACTCTAGGAGCTTCGTTGGGAAGTTTTAATGCATCCACCGTATAGTCCAGACCTGGCACCAAGCGAATACTGCCTTTTTCTCGCATTGCAAATCTTCCTGAGTGATAAGAAAATGGGATCAAAAGAAGATTGTGAAAATCGATTACTAGAGTTTTTCGCCAATACGGACCAAGACTTCTATGTGAGACCCATTAAAAACTACCTTTAAAAGGGAAACAAATTATACAACAAAACGGTGCATATTCAAACCAAATCGGACAATCCGAAACATGTTAAATAAAGTCTTGAATTTCATACAAAAATAATGGATTTATTTTCCCCCAACCTAATATATATATATATATATATATATATATATATATATATATATATATATATATATATATATATATATACGAGGGTTGTTCAGAAAGTATCGAGACTGAATTTATTATGCAAAAAAAGACATACATAAACAGGTTTTGAGTCAATCTCCTTCGAAATATGTTCCATTGGCAATAATCCACTTGACCCAACGATGTTTCCATTCCTCGAAACATTTCTGGAACTCGGACTTGGGGATGGCCTGAAGTGGCTGTGTCGAATTCTGTTTTATGGTTTCAATGTCCTGAAACCGGTGTCCTTTTAAGGTGTTCTTGATCTCGAGAAAGAGAAAAAAATCAGGAGGTGACATATCCGGCGAGTAGGGAGGATATGCTACTTTGATTGTTCCATGTTTTGTCAGGAACTGCTGCACAAGATTGGCGGTGTGCGCTGGGGCTCCGTCATGATGAAGCATCCAGCGAGAGGCCGCCCACAACACCAGTCGTATTCTGCGAACAGCCTCTCTTAATCTCCTCATGACGTCCAAGTAGAATTCCTTGTTCACTGTCTAGTCCTGGGGAGTGTACTCATGATGAACAATTCCATCTGCATCGAAAAACACAATCTACATGACTTTGATCTTTGATTGCACCTGCCGTGCTTTCTTTGGCCGAGGAGAACCGGGGTTTTCCATTGTGACGACTGCTGCTTTGTATCGGGATCGTATCCGTAAACCCACGACTCATCCCCAGTGATGACGAGCTTCATGAACTCTGGATCGTCGCTTGCACTTTGACACAAATCAGATGATGTTGCCAGTCGCTGGAATTGCTGATCCTCAGTGAGGAGACATGGCACAAACTTTGCAGACACTCAGCGCATGTTCAAGTCCTTTCTCAAAATTTTATCACATGATCCTACGGAAATGTGACCCTCCTGTGCAATTTCTCGGACTGTTAAATGACGATTAGAGCGCACCACAGCCTTCACTTGTGCAATCTTGTCCTCATTGCGAGAGGACGGGCGTCCAGAACGGGGATCACTGTTCACTGATTGACGACCCTCTTTGAATCGCCGGAACCATTCGAAAACCCGAACACGACTCATCGCCTCATCTCCAAAAGCTGTTTTCATCATCATCTTGTAGGTTTCGGTGCCCGTTTTACCGAGCTTAAAGAAAAACTTGATACAGATTCGCTGATCCGTGTTTTCACACATTTTCTTTTTTCGACGAACGCACGCAAACGCTCCACGTGAAAGAAGTCAGTGTGACTGAACGGCGCGCTGTACAGACACTGCCGATTTTTGTGAGACAAGGTGAAATATGCGAGCGCCTGATGCGCACAGTCCCTCTGCTAGGGGTTTTCTGGAATATATAGAATAAATTCAGTATCGATACTTTCTGGACAGCCTTCGTTATATATATATATATATATATATATATATATGTATATACACTGCTCAAAATAATTAAAGGATATTGCTGTTTTAGGTGGATCTTGTGGCTGGGAAACTTTTTAGCTGATTGATACATGGTCGACAGACGTAGTAGGTTATATGAGAATAAATTACACATGTTTGGCAGAAAAAAATGCATTTTATTGCGCATTTGTGTACAAAAGGAAAAAAACATAATTTGTGCATATGAGAAAAAAAAGAATAAGAAAAGATGTTTTCTTCAAAGGAAATCATTTTTTGTAGGAGGGTATGTTTTCCATTCCACGGATGGCCAGCAACGTTGAGCACCTTTGAGGCATGGAGTCAATAAGGCTATTAATCACGAGTTAGGGTATTCTGTCCCACTCTTCCAGAAGAGCTCTTTCCAGTTCTTGGAGAGTTTGTGGGGATGGTTGGCGGCCAGCAACTCGTCTTCCTAGAGCGTCCCAAACGTTCTCTATTGGATTCATGTCTGGTGAACACGCTTACCGTTCCATTCGTATAATTCCTTCCTCGAAAAAGGAAATCCTCCCCCAGGTTAGCACGATGTGGCCTGCAGTTATCGTCCATTAAAATGAAGTCATCTTCGATTGCTGCAGCGTAAGGGACTACAATAGGTCTGAGGATCTCATCCCTACATCGGCGAGCAGTCAGAGGTCCATCTCGAATGATGTAGAGGTCTGTGTGCCCGTCAATGGAGATGCCACCATACACCAACACTCCCCCACCGCCAAATCTGACACTTTCGTGCACGAACGCAGGATTATTCCTACTACCACGGTCCCTCCAGATGAAAATACGCCTATTATCCGGATGAACAGAAAAACGGGACTCGTCAGAAAAAAGAACATTGCTCCATTTATTTCTCCTCCAGTTCACATGCTCTGTTGCCCACTCCCTGTGGTCGCGACGATGCCTTGATGTTAGTCTAACACATACCATCGGTCGGCGAGCATACAGACCTACACCATGGAGCCGGTTTCGGACACTCTGAGTTGAAACCGTGGTGCCAGTAGCCGAGCGAAGGTGTTGTTGGAGAAGAGTAGCGTTCATATTTCGTTCATATACGATCTTCATTGGACGCTGTTGCCCGTCTACGACCTTGTCCTGGTCTTCGGCCTGCACTTCCAGTCTCAAAAAACGGTTCCAGATCCGAAATCATACTTTGTGACACTCCAATGGCTTGCGCTACTTCGGCAGAGTTTGGCCCCTTCTAACCTACCAACAACTGTCAAGCTTCTGAATCGGTTAAATGACTTCGCTGAGACATCGTACTCATCGAAACAAAGCAGTCACTGAATGCCGATCATCCTTGTCTTCATTTCAGTTGAAAGTCAAATTTCAATCGCTGCCGCTGTAGCGACGTTTTTGACATCGAACTCAAAATTAGCATACTCCACAGCTTGAAAATCAGAAAAATTTGCATTTGTGATCCTCTTCTTCCATTTTCGGCAAAAAAAATTTCGCTTATATCTTTATTTTATATCAAACTTACAATATCCTTTAATTGTTTTGAGTAGTGTATATGTATGTATACATGTACACACACACATATATACATGTTTATATATGTATGTATATATATGTTTATATATGTATGTTTATATATGTATGTATATATCCATATATATATATGTATTTATATATGTATGTATATATATGTTTATATATGTATGTTTATATATGTATGTATATATCCATATATATATATATATGTGTGTGTGTATGTGTATATATTTATATATGTAGTGTCCAGTACACAGAAAAAGAAAAGTGGAAGCCTCCAGGATAAGAATCTTTCAGCCTTCCAAAAAAAGATGTTAAAACCCCAATTCATCGTCCCTTGGCGATTACTATAAAAAATTATTTAAATGCAAAGTTTTTTAGCAAAAAATAAATTTAGATTTACCTACTTTCAAAACATTCTCCTTTTATAAAAAAATGCTTCCGTTATAATAATATTTTGCGTATATATAGCTAAGACATCTCCAGAGAGTTTGATTTTCGAAATATTCACATTATTTTCAGTTACTACCAATTAAAATAATCATCGTTTTTTTTGTTAAAATTTCTCTACTTTGATGTACTAAATATAAATAAATCCCCATCTAAGATATATGTATAAAAAAAATCCTAATTCAGGCGCTGTACAAAAAGCTTAGCTATTTATAGGCGAAAATTATTATTACAGAAGCATTTTCCATAAAAGGAAAATGTTTTGAAAATAGCTAATTCTACGTTAATTTTTTGCCAAAATGTTGCATTTAAATCATTTTTTATTGTAATAACCTTAAAAACAATTTTATGCATATATTCTAATCTAAGTTAATCTAACTATTAAAAAAATATTCGTTTGTACTTTTTTTGGGAAATTCCGGTTCTGAAACTCTCCAGAACTCTGCTGAAGTAATAAAAAGAATTAAATCCGAAACACTTTCTCTCTATATATAAATGAAAAAGCATGTAATTATAAAAGAGGGAGGACACGCGCGTTATAATTTAAATTACTCCTCGTAATTTGAAATATAATTTTCATGTATGTTGTTGTTGTTTGTTTGTTACTGGGATACATACAAAAGACGTGAGATAGATGAACAGAAACATATAACACAAACACAGAAGAATACAGATTTTATTACAAACGATGATCCCAGCATATAACAAGAAGTGCGCTGCTGTTCCTTTCGAGACGGGAATCCATTTCAGGCGAAATGGTTGTCTCTTCTTTCCCGAAGAAGAGACAACCAAGTCTTACTCGGGATTTGGATTCGAACCCACTCGGTTGCAAGCCGAGGGTCATAGCCACCATACTGTGGCTGGGCGACAATTTTCATATATCTTCCACCCTTATTGAATTTTACGTTTGCGGGTAGTTAAAAAAAAAATTCGTGTGTGATCGTGGATTATTTTCTCTCTAATAAAATTGTATTATTTAAGTAATTATGTATATTATGTTCTTAAAATATATATTATGTGACTAGTGGTAATAATGTGACATGTGAACTAGCGTGGAATAAGTTAAACGTGATATTTATGTTGTCCGCTGTTGGAGGATTAAATATAAAATAAAGGATTTATGTGAGTATTTTGTTTCATTAATAGAGAAATAAAATTTTTAAATCTTAACAACTTGTTTTTGGAAAAATTTATAGTCGAATAATATCTCAGATGTCAAAGTTTTAGGTTTTGCGGGCCGGGTGGGGTGGTTGGTTTGTCGCTGGCCCCTCTGCATCTAAGGTTGCGGGCTCGAACCCGGCCCAAGTCGGTGGATTTTCATGATGCAGAAAATTGATAGCTGCCATGTCGTATGATTATGAGGCATGTAAGAGATCCCCAGAGTGTCTGTTTGGTGCTAATGTCAAAATTAAATCCTAGTACAGGTTTGCATCGTCAGAGCTCAGAAATTACCTGTGGCGATTAGTATCCACACTAAGAAGAAATACCAGCTTCCGGGAGATGTACTAGGTCTGCAATAGTAAAACACCAATCCGCAGCCCATTAGAAAGTAAAAAACTTTTTTAGAAACAAGCTGCTATTTAAATGCGCTAAAACGAATAAAATAAAATTTTTTTGTAATCAACTTTTATAACTTCATTACACAATTAATGATATAAAAGCTTGTCATGAGATTTTAGTACTCGTATTTACTTAGTTTGAAAATTTTAAAAATTAAAATCAATCAGATCAAGTTATTTAATTTACTTGTTTATCTACACAGGTAAATCTCACGACAAGCTTTTGTATTATGAATTGTGTAATGGCGTTATAAGTTGATAGCAAAAAAAAAAAGTTTTAAAAGAAAAGTTAAATTTTTTCCATTTTTAGTGCATTTAAATAAAAGCTGGTTTTTAAAAGAGTTTTTTCCTTTTAATTTATTTTTTACTTTTTAGTTATCGCTGGACAGGTCTCTCTGTCTATTCATCTCATTCAATGCATCATTGTTGCAAGGTCGTTTGCCGGTTAATTTTGAACAGTCCAGCTAAGGGGTACTCAATCTTTTTTCCCTCCAGGCCACATACATGTGATAGATATTTCAATCAGGACGCAACAAGAGGATAATGGGAAGGGGGGATAAACACTGTAAGATAAGACTGAAACAACATTGGACAAAGCAAAATTAGTCAAAATATTAAAGCTCATTTTTTGTCTTTAACTATAATACTATATTAAAAGCGAAAAACAAAAGATTTTTTAAAATCCGTAATTTTAAACCAATTTTTGTACAGAATTCGGATAATACTATTCTACAAACGAAAAAAAAGTTTCGTGCAATTATCTTTAAAAATGATGAAGTTATTAAAAGTTTAATTAAAAATTTGAGTATTTTTTGAAAAATCGAAAAAAAAAAGCTTTCGGCATTTTATTTTTTTAAATGACTGATTAAAAAAAGAGAAAAGCCTGAACTTTCTTAGTGCAGGATATCAATTCATTAACACGAAAAAAATTCATACGGAACGATTTAGAAATCATTTTCATGAAAACGCATCGATTCTGATTCATTTTAGAAAAAATCGTAAAAAATAGAAATTTTTTAAAAAAAAAGTATATATATATATATATATATATATATATATATATATACACTCTGTCGCAAAAAATATATGCACCCAGAAGAAATCAAGCTAAAATCACGAAACTCGGCAAGAATGTAGTCTGGTAAGAGATATGCAAATGATTAAAATTTCGAAGCCAATGAGACAAGGCTAAGTGTGCTATGCGCATATTAGTTGCGCAACTGGGAGAGTTTAAAAGCATGAGTACGAGCGCCGTACGGCTATCCAAACGAATCTGATGACTTTGATAGACGATATTGAGACTTAGGATGCCTTTAAGACGTAACCGGCGGCAGTACGAGCAGCTGAAGGACTTTGATAGGGGCCGTATAATAGGCCTCAGAGAAGCAGGTTGGTCGAATAGACGTATCGGCCGCCACCTCGGTCGGAGCGATATGGTAGTTGCTCGGTGTTGGCAACAGTGGATCACAGAAGGTAGAGTGTACCATCGCGGAGGGTCAGGACGTCCCAGGAACACAAATGATCGCGAGGATCGTGCAATCAGAAGAGTGGCCACTTCGGCACCAACAACGTCGCTAGCATCGATTCAATGCCACTTACCTCCTTCCAGACAGCCAGTGCCATCAAGAGAAACCATAAGGAGACGACTGACCGAAGTTGGCTTGAGGAGCCGACGTCCGCTAAGACGCTTACCACTGACCCCCCCACATCATAGGCAGTGTCGACTGGATTTTGCCGACCTCGGGCAACTTGGAGTGTGACAGACTGGAGACGTGTCATCTTCAGTGATGAATCCCGATTCAGTCTCAGTGCTGATGACCACCGCACACGTGTCTGGAGGCGCACCGGCCAGCGGTCCGATCCGGCATTTATTGTCGAGCGGCATACAGCAATTTCACAAGGTGTGACAGTGTGGGGAGCAATTTCTTGGGACACACGATCATCTTTAGTGGTCCTTCAAGGCACTTTGACAGCTCGCAGATACGTGGACGATATTTTAACGCCGATTGTGCTACCCATGCTATCAAGTCGCCCAGGTGCCATTTATCAACAGGATAATGCTCGTCCACATACTGCGCGACTCTCCCAACAATGTGTCTTCAAGGATATGGCGTCCTACCATGGCCTGCCAGGTCACCAGATCTTTCGCCAATAGAGGATGTCTGGGACGCGCTGGGAAGGCAACTGCAGCCGTCCCGAGATACAGGAGAATTAACTGCGTAGATGCAAAGACTATGGCAGGATCTTCCACAGGGGGTCATAAGTGATCTAATTGAATCGATGCCACGCCGAATTTCGGCTTGTATAGCTGCCAGAGGTGGCTTTACTACTTACTGATTTTTAACCTTTTGCAAGCTGTAACCGCTTTTTAATAAAATGATATTTTGTTCTGAATTTTTAATCATTTGTTTATTTTCATATACACTACATGCATACCAAATTTCGTGAATGTAGCTCAATTTCTTCTGGGTGCATATATTTTTTGCGACAGAGTGTATATATATATATATATATATATATATATATATATATGGGAGATAACAAGGGGTCCAAGACATTTGTCTTTTCTTCTACTTTATTTTAAAACTAACAAAAATTAATTAAAAAGGTAGCTATTCTAACAGATAGGTTTGACGAGGGTAACGCCTGCTCGCGCACCTCAGTCTTTTTCTCTTCTCTTTTCAATAATGTCCAAGAGTTTCAGTTCTTGTTTCACTTTAGCTGCGCCTGCGCGCGAAGATTGCGTTGTTATCTCGAGAACGATTGATTTCCTGGATGCCACAACCGGCCAATCTGGCTGTACGCTGTCCGCAGCGGTACGTATTCCTTTTTTCCTTTTTCATCGAGACCAGAGGAGAATCTGAAACATACAAAAAAGACGGGACAGACAAGGACTATACGACAAATACACAAAGATTTAACATATCATAATTCTGCTGAACTAGACAGTTTCTCCATCATGTGAAGGCACCTCTTCGACATCCGGAAGGTTCAACAGGAAAACATTTATTTTGCTATCTTGGTTTTATCAGATCCATCAGGCATAAGAACGCCTTTTTTAATGAACTCTTCTTTAGTTGAACGCATCGATATTTTCCTCTCTAGAGTTCTGGACGTCTGTTCAAAACGATCTCTCTTTTTCCTCCGTTTCCACTGCCAGGGCTCGAAGATCCTTCGGAGCATCGCAAACCGTCTATGTTTACTCTTCATAGGTGAAGGGGTGGGTGACCGGGAGTTGAAGTCCACGGAACTCGTTTTCATGGCACCATTGACTTTCTTACACAATACTATATCAGAACATTTTTCTCTTATAATACTCATTTTTAACTTAGTACTCTTAATTTTATTACATTTATAATTCTTAATTAGAGAACTCAAATCATTTCTAGTATTAAAGTTTTTAACATGTGACAAATCATAACTAGAGTTTTCTATCACATTTGAAAAAGAAACAGCACCTAAAGAGGATTCACTTTCATTCCATAAAACATCGCTCTTTGCGTGGTCTAGTTTCTTTATTTCAGTACATACACTGGGATGTATAATAAATTCTTCAGTCAAGGTCGGTGATATTGCCGTTCGAACACTTAAGCTGGGAGAGTGTTGATTAAGAGAAAGATTTATCGGTTTAACTTCTACCATACGCTTTTCGCCAAAACACGAGCTTAATGTTATCCTCTCTTCGGAAGGTTTGTTCACTCTAATTAGTGAGGAATTTAGAACTGGGATCTGGCAACCTGAATCAATCAAGGCTGTTACGGGCTGATTTTCCACAAAAATGTTTACATATTGGAGCTGTGCGAACTCATCGCTTTTTTGTTTTTCGCTCTCGACTTTCAAAGTATTCGCGTTTTTCTATTATGAATGTGGCCGTTAGATTCTTTAAGCTTAAAACGCTTCTCACAATCTCTTGTGTAATGAGATGAATCACCGCATATATAGCAATTTTTATTTTCTCTTTCAAGATTCTGGGGATAGTTATCTTTAATCTCTGGTTTAAAGTTTCGTGTTCTATTTTTAAAGGGGTCTTGGGTATATACACAAGCAATAGGAATTTCCTTACGTGATCCGCTTCTAGATGAAATATAAATATCGCACTCTTTAACTAAATCGATAGGCCTAAACCAATCTTCTGCTTCTCGAATGCCAATATGAGTTGCGGTTTCCTTATTTAAAGTTTCGAATAATTTATCAGAAATTATAAGATCACATAGAGATTCAAAGGAATTAACTTTTCTTAACGAACAATAATATTGGAAGTTTGCCGTCAATCTTGCAGCAAATTGGATGTATGTCTCGCCTGATGATTTTACAGCATTTTTAAATGAGTTTAAACACTCGCGAGGGGTTAGTGGAATTCTCTGAGTACTATAGATTTTAGTTTTTCATAGTCATTTAATTCCTCCTTTTAATATACAATAAGACCTTATGAGCTCTTTCCAGAAGATTTATTAAAATTTCAGATTTATATTCGTCATTTATTTTCTTGGTTAAAAATGCGCGTTCTAATGATTGGAAGAACAGATTAAAATTTTCAGATCTGGTGGGAACAGGAAGAGATAAAGTTTTAATGCTTTTGATCATATTTTCTATGTTTGTTTCGAACTGTTTCTCTTCGACTTTAGCTGCAGGATTTAAACTTAATGCTTTATTTTTAGCCGTTTGAAGTTCGACTTCTTTTTCTAATTGTGCTAACTGAAGTTTAGCAAGTTCAATTTTCTGTTTTTCTAAATCCCTTTCGTTTCATGATACCCTCTCATCTTTACAGTTTTGAATTAAAGTTTGAACGAAATCTGGATCACTCTCAAATGTACTACTGTTCTCAATTTTAGTCTTTAGTTTAGCTATGGTGTCCGTATTCTCCACAGTACCGTCTAGATCCTCAACAACTCTTTTGAGATCCTCTTTAAGAGCGTTTTTATACATTTTAGAAAAATATGGAAAGATCCTACCTTTTTTTTTTTTCTAGCTCCCTTGTTGCTCGCACGTACGATGTATCCAATAATTGAAGAAAAACGTTGATTTCACAGATCTCACCTCTTCGCAGGTTATATCTTGAAATTGTTCGAATTGACACCTCTTCGCAGGTGTTTATGAAATAGTTCCAACCTCTACACAGGTGGAATATTCACACTGGGTTCCAATGAAGAATTCAATTGAAGAAAAACGTTGATCAAAATCGAAAATTTTTCGATCCCGGCCGAGCCCCCATAATTTGTGGGAGACAACAAGGGGGTCCAAGACATTTGTCTTTTCTTCTACTTTATTTTAAAACTAACAAAAATTAATTAAAAGGTAGCTATTCTAACAGATAGGTTTGACGACGGTAACGCCTGTTCGCGCACCTCAGTCCTTCTTCTCTTTGCTCTTCTCTAATGTCCAAGAGTTTCAGTTCTTGTTTCACTTAGCTGCGCCTGCGCGCGAAGACTGCGTTGTTATCTCGAGAACGATTGGATTTCCTGGATGCCATATATATATATATATATATATATATATATATATATATATATATATATATATATATATATACTGTATACTGTATCGCATGGCGAAATAAATGATCTTTCCGATTATGTAATTATTTTTTGTCTCAGTTTGATAGAAAGAATTATTTAAAGGTCGAAAAAAAAACTGGAACTATTTTAAGCTCAATCCGATACGTTGCTCGGAAGAATAAAAAGCAACTGGGGTAAAACAATTATGCGTTTTAAGGTTTTTAATTAATATCTATTTAACTAACTGAAATATCGGAATATAAATGATCAAAACATGCATTGCCATCCAAACTAAACGCGTATACAAAATTTCAGTTCAATCGGTTGAAGACATCAGCTCTTCAAAATTGAGTTGCAATATTCCAGCTGAACAAGTTACATTGTAAGTTAAATAAAACCTTGTAAGAAAAAAGTTATAGATTTTAAGAATTAAAAAAAAAACTTTTGAATTTTTTTTCCCTTATGCAACGAGATAACAAAATTTCAAAATATTGTTACTTGTAAAATTTGAATATCAAGGAAAATTTTAAATATATAAAATAAAAAAAAAATATTTTGACAAAAAGGTGGAACGATGAAAATGTGTGGATGTATAATGATGCGATCTGCATTGTTATACAAAAAATTATTGGATGAACCAGAAATGAGAAAAATATTAAATAGTACATTAAATCGCCTTGAAAATTAATCCGAATATGATATCAATTTTTGTACATTTTTCTGTTTAAAAAGCGTTCTATATTTCTTTGATTTTAGACAAAAAAATACCCAACTTTAACAGATACAAATAAAACAAGCTTAGTAAATATGGCACTGAATTAAATCCTGCGGTTTTATGTCTTGATGCTAAACATTTAATATTTTTCTTGTTTTTTTACTTTCTACAATATTTTAAATGAACCTAAATTTCTTGAAATCCACGAGACAAGATGATTTTTTCTCAACGCGTAGAAAAGGTGGCCCAGTTTAAAACCAAAGCCCCCGCTCCCCATTTTCATGGTCGAGCTAGAAAAGAAACCAAACTCCCAGATATTTTTAAACTCAAAATTTACCTTGCGGTACAAGTAGATTTTACTGTAACCTGTTTAACCACTCATCAAAAAAATGCACACCAGATGCCTAAAGTGCGGTGAATCTCACCGCACAAACAGATATTCAAAATCCAAATAACACACAAAAGCCAATGTAAATATGGCACGAAATGAATTAAATCTCATAAAACCCCAAAAAAGGTCACCCCAACTCTCTCTCCTTCGCAGCTGCCGTCGGGCGCTGCGAAAAAAAAATTCTACCCCCGGAACCCCGGCCGCCAATGAAGAAACCCCTTTTTTTAATGATTTTTACTCGCGAACTGAGAAGATTTTTCTCGCTAAACTCTTAGAAATGGGTATTTAAAGACGATATTTTTCTTGTTAAAAGTCGAAAGACTTAATTTTTTTTCCAAAGAATTACTAACTCAATGATTCACTTTTTTTAAATGCAAGTGACCATTGCTCTGAATTTATTTTCAGCAATCCAGTACTATCTTTTTTATACTTAATTTTTAACAAGGGCAAGTTAGATTTTCAAACTCCCCAAGTGTTGCTTTTTGATAAAGACCTCTTCGGAGATCAGGTGCTCCGCTGTCATCGTTCAACACCTCTGAATTTATTTTACTTTTTTTTTTTTACAAAAGTGTGCTTTTTGATACATTAAGTTCTGTGAGGCTATGCTATATTGTATAAAAATCTTAATTATGTGAATATTTTTCTTTTAAAAATATGATATCTGAGAGAGCATAATAGCAAAAATGATGTTTAATGCTTATTTTAAGAGAAACCCTGGCGACGCAAAATATATGTTATTGATTTTCTGAAGGAACTATATTGATAAGTCACGCAACTTTAATTTTTTTGGCAAAGAATAATTATTTTATAAAAAAAAAACAATAAAAACTTTAATAAAGTTAACAGATTATAAAAATTACAATAGCTATTTTTTATTTAATGATCAATGGCACACACATTTTTCAAAAACGTCTCCGAAATCTCGATTTAAATTCTCAGAAGTGTGTGGTGTTTCTGAAATTACAAAGAACACCGCAAAAGTATCCAGATGATTCTGTTGCTAAAATGTTGCTTCAGAAAGTTGGCAACGCCCATTTGAGTTCATCAAGACAATGTTTTCCAAAAAAGTCAACGAACTGCGTTAGAAATACTAAACATCGTATTTGATTTTTTTTTTGTAGACTTTACACTTTCCAGTGATGCCGAAATATAATGAAGGTGCATGCAAGATTTCAGAAAAACCCACAAAAATAATTTGCGGTTAAGGTCACTATGATCTTGTGGGAAAATCATTAAAACATTTAATAGTCTTAGCACATTAGTTTTCAATTGACTATATTTCAAAATGAAACTTTTTCCCACGAAATACCAGATTTTAGGATGTTGCATGAAGTTCCGTCTTATATTTCAGCAACACATTCCCCTTAATTACTGCAGAAAATTCTTATCTTAATGTAGTTCCTTTGACCTTCACTGATATGATAAAGGGGTTCTTTGCCATCTGAGGCTCGATTTGGGTGTCGTATTGGTTAGTGCTGAACAGGATTTGGTGCATGTTGCAGTTGTATATATAATGCAATATAGTGTATTGATTTACACATTTAAGGGGATACAGTCAGCAAAGCCAGAATTATGGGGAAAAATTCGGCTAAAATACTATCAGGAATTAACTTTAATGTTAGTAACAAAATAATTAAAAACAAATTATATTTTAGATATCCAGCTTTTTTTCTGGATGGGGTGAGAAGTTGTTAAAGTGATTTCCAATTTCCGCTTTAATTGTATTCTTTTTACTCAGAATTGTTATTTTTATTATTTGTATTCTAAATATGCTCCTTGCAATTCACAATTTGCTTGAAAAAGTTATTACATTCTGAAATAGTTTTGAGTACCGTAGAATAAATAAAATCGCTAGTGGTATTTTGATTAATTTGATATTTTATTTAAAAATCTTATAATCGATTGAGTTTTTGTGTGTGTGGAATGTTTCTTCATGTACTAAATTTTCCAACATTGCAATTTACTTCGGAAATTTTAATTGTTTTCTCTTTATTACGGATTCATTTAAAAAACCGATGGTTCAAATTCTTTACCTTATATTTAAAAACGAGTGTAGAGAGTTTCTAAAAACATTATTTTAAATTTCAAACCACAAGGAGTATTTTAAACACGAAAAAAAAATCCAATTATCTGTTTTGAACCAACTCAGAATTCTACTTATCAAATCCAATACAATGAAGTGGCCACGATAGTCTAGTGGTCAAGGTCATGGACTCGTGGCCGATGTGTCATGAGTTCGAGCTTTGTACCCCTGAAGACCCGTCGTGTAGGGGAGCGATACACGTTAAATCTTTCGAAGCTCAAACGTCCTCCAGTTGGTGTGGAAGTTAGGAGAGGGGAGTACCCGTTCAGGTGTCATCCTCGTCACTTGACCATGGCTCAAAATTACGAGGTCCGTAACCAAAAGCTTTCGAGTAGCTGAATAGTGCGACGTTAATATTCACTCACTCAAGGTCAATAACGACGGACCTCGTAATTTGTGAATCTTGGTCAAGTAATGAGGACGACAGCTGAGTTGGCAACCCCTCACCGAACTTCCACGCCACACCAGCGAGGCCCGGTAGCCTAGTGGCCGTCGTGCTATGAGTTACAGCCCAGTGGCACTGAAAACCCGCCGTGTACGGGAGCGATGCACGTCAAATCGGTCGAGAGCTCAAATGTCCTTTCGTTGGTGTGGTAGTTAGGAGAGGGGGTGCTCCGGTGTCGTCCTCGTCACTTGACCATCGTTCAAAATTACGAGGTCCGTCGCTAATAGCCCTCGAGTAGCTGGACGTAAATATTCACTCACCCAGTGCAAAGAATTTAAAAAAAAACTAAGTAAACTAGGTCAGCATCTGAGCTAGCTCCTTACTCTCCACAACAACGTTAGGATTTTGAGCTGCGACATATTTAACTTATTCAAGCGCTTTTTACACAATGATTTAGCTCAGAATTACGAGACTTCAACCAATTACCTATAAACTACGGTTCCATTACATTGCGCCCAGTACCACTAAAGACCCGCCGTGTAGGGCAGCGATGCACGCTAAATCTGTCGAGAGCTGAAACGTCCTCCCGTTGGTGTGGTGTGGTAGTTAGGAGAGGGGTGTGTGCCAGCTCAGGTGTCGTCCACGTCACTTGATCATGGTTCAAAATTACGTGGTCCGTCGCCAAAAGCCTTTGTGTAGCTGAACAGTGTGACGTTAATTTTCACTCACTCCATTACATTGCCTTTTCGGCTTTGGCGAGTTAAAAATACTTATGTAAATATATGTGTATAATTATGTTGCTTGTTTTTATGGTATTTCCGGCTTCAGATTTCTTTTATCAATTATCTTTGACTTTCTGTCAAGATGTGTTTCTTATTTGGTTATATTATTATTTAAATTCCCGAATCTATTATTTCAGAATCGTTAATTTTTTATACATTAAGTTACGGTCAAATGATATCATCGATTTTTAAGCCTGAGATTTAATCTCGAAATTTCCGCATGTGCCTATCCAAGGCCATGATTATTGAAAGGAATACCTGTTATCATTATACGAGAGTACCGGGTCTCCATACCTTCACTTACCTTATTTCGCTACTGCAGTCTGAAAAACTACTTTTATGATTTGTAAATATTCAATTGGTATAGTTTGTAAAAATTGTTTTTTACTGTTTTTTCTTTTTACTATACTTTTAAAGAAAAAAAATTACATTTCTGAGAAGTTGAATTTGAAAGAAAAATATACCCAAATAGCGTATTCTTGGTAAACAATTTTAAAAAGATGCAAACCCATTTTTCCCCCATCAAAATCCAAGATCGCGTTACAGAGATTATTTAGCTGAAAGAATTCTTTGGAGTCAAGATTACCCCAAAACCCGACGGTAACCCCCGTAACAGTAAAACCCTTAATTATATGCGTATGCCATTATTGTCAAGGCCATCAAAATAACGCTTGAAGTAAGTTTTGTCTGAGAGGCAAAACCAGCTTTGTAATGATATGTATTGCATTCAACTATTCGAGAACAGAAAAATTAAAAATAAAAGCGAGAAATCGCTTCTGCATTTTTTAGAGTACCTTGAAACCTTGTATTTATATTTAAGACATTGCTTTTTTCCTAGATGGTTTTTTTTAGGTTTTTGAGTTTCTGAATTTTGTAATATAATGCTTCAACCCGTGAGTTCAAGTTTAATAGTTGTAGAATGTTTTTTAGTTAAATTATTTAATTGCTTTAAACAGTTATAAAATGGAACATTTTTTTTTTTTGCCTTTTTTAAAATTAATTGAAGAATTATAGGAAAGAAAAGTAAACATGTAAGCGGTGTGAATTACAAAAAGTTTTCTGTTGAAAAGAATATATATATATATATATATATATATATATATATATGTTATTTGAAATTTAATAAATGTATAAAAAACATAAATTTTTGAAATTTAATAAATGTATAAAAAACACTAAATTTTTTTAATAAAGTAATTTTACCAAAATAATAAACAAAAAAAAATCTTGGGATATTAACTGTGTATGTAATTGAACAAATCCTAATAATAAAATGGCAAAGTCTGTATATTCTATTCTTTTTCCCTTTTTTTGTATTATTTAATTCGGCAGACGGTAATTTTGTTTCTTAAGCATCTTGTATAAGCATCTTGTAAGCTAGGTCAAAATTCCTTCAAGTGATTTTGAGAACATTATAAGCACTTTCGAAAATATTTTTATCTATCTTAAAGTGAATCTTTCCGTAGAATCTCCTAGGAAACAATTGTTACTGTTCGGAAGTAGGATTTCCCAAATAATATATATAACTTCTCTCTTTGTAACTTGACGCAGAGACGAAGATACAAAAAATGGAATTTTTCGTTTCATATTCAATTTTCCTGCTCAAAAATTTCTTTCATTAAATTCTTCCGATTCTCTGAATCGTTCTTTTTTTTATTGTGTGCATATTGCGCGATAGGAATTTGAAAGGAAATCCTTATTAAAACTCAACGGAAGTGAGTGAGTCCTTCTCTGAAAAAATTCATAAATGGAAAAAGGTTGCCGAGAAAAATGATAGAAAAGAACAAAGCAGGGTGTGAAAGGTAAGTCCACAAGCTGATTTGAAATCGATTGAGAGTAACGCAATCGATATTTGTCTTTGTTCATATCAATATTTTCTGTGTTTTTTGTACAATGGATAGTGCTTAGAATTCTTCTACAGAATATTTACTTTAAAGTTTTCCCTTTAAATACATATGTCGCCCTAAATGAAATAGCATACACTCAAAATACGAAAAAATCATTTAAAAAGTTCAACTTATTACATGTTTCTCTTATAAAAAAAAAATAAATTTTCTTTGTGTGTTTTTTTAATACCAAAAAGAATAAATCGTATTATTAGGTAATCTCATATCATATAGAATCATTAAATTTTGCTGGTATAATACTTGGAGAATATTAAATTGAAACTCTATAATTCCTTTCATACATAGAAAAATTTAGAATCCATTAGCAATTTCAAAAGCATAACTTGATTAACAGTTGCTTCATGAATTACAGATGTTTGTTGTAAGCCATTTATTATGTATCGCATTGTAAATGTTTTGTTCTAGGTAAGCAAATGAATAACTATTTATTAGTTTGCCTAAACGCACGAAAATGTGAATAAAATGCGAGTTTTTCTTCGAAAAGAAAATGTTGCTTTTATTGGGTTTTGTTTTTCATGAGACGATGACTATAATATGCATAATGGGTTAAGTTCATGGTTTCATGATGGTCACATGATAAATGTAATCACGTGTTTTCTGTTGAATTGAAAGTTGGTATTTGATGTACTTTAAGATCAAGATACAATTTCAAGTTTGATTATGGGGTGAAGATGTATTAAGGGGTTCTTTCAAAGATTTTTCCGAATAAATTACATTTTCTAGCATACGGGTTTTTTTAAACCAAGAACATTTTGTTCATCAACTAAGTGCGATACACTTTAGAAAGAAAGTTTCCGAAAAAAGCAAAAATTGGCAAGAGGGAGGCGCTTGAGCCTTTTGGCTGAAAACACGCCATTGCATTTATCATGTTTCTGACGTCACAAATTTTGCACATTATAACTCAACTGGGCATATTTCGAGTCTACAGTAACGAGATCTGATACATTAAAAAAAAAACGTGGTTTAAGTTCTCAACATTGGCATGCCGTTGACTAGTGGCGTAACGGAAAATATTTGGCCCCCCCCCTGAAAAGTCAGGTTTTGGGCCCCCAAGCTGAGTTTTACAAAGGTAGGTACTTGGTGGCAGTTAGGCTTTGTCCCACCCCCCTCGATGCGGGGGTATGCGTTACGCCACTGCCTTTGATATAGAGTAGGGCAGGGGTGGCGAACCCTGATGGATCAACGTGCCATTTTTTCTTAAAAAAATGTTTAATGAGGTATAGACGTTCCATGAAATAATTTTAACTTGTGATTTTTCGGAAAATAATAAAACTAAATACTAACAAAACACAAAACTCTTTATTTACTACAGAAAAATACATTTTGTACTTTATAGTAGTAAATGTTTTAGTTAAACGTGTAATTCAAATTATGTTAAAGTAACATTAGTGTGATTTCTACTGTTGCAGATTAGACGACAAATAAATTATATTAGGATTGGGTAAGATGTTACTTTTAGCAGAATGCATGCTGAATTAAAGTCATCGGCCAAATGGTTTCTAAGCGAGTCTTTAATGTTACTCATATCTGAAAATAATGACCCGTAGACATTGGTCGATGAAAATATGGTTAAAATAGCTGACAGTTCTTCAAACAGTTAAACGTGTCTGGAATCGAATCTAATGTTTCCAAAATTTCGTTACTGGCGTTTTTACTCATATCGTATATTTCTTGTTAATCATTCTATTTCAATCAATTCTAGTTTTTTCATTGTTTCAATAAATTTTTGAATCCATATTGAACTAGACTAGAAATCACTAAGTTGCATTTCAAATATTTCAATTTCCAACCAATCGAATTAGGGCGAGTTTAGTTTATCAAATGAAGCCACATCAGGGTACATAATAAACTCGAACGTTTCTGTATATTCTTTGAACTGAGAAAATTTCACTGAAAATTCTTTGATTGAAGAATCAATGGTAGTTGATCGTTTTGATCGGTGGCGTGCCCAAAATATTGTGCCGCGTGCCAATGGTTCGCCATCCCTGTAGTAGGGTGCCATTTCAGGTGTAGACTTAGTCATGTGACTGGAGTTGAAATTTACAAGAAGCACTGTGGCAACCGGAAACGTTCAACAAAATACTATTATAAGAATATTTTGAATGCTGTGGTTAAACACTGTGGAAATTAACTTTGTGAAGCGCAGACACTAGAGGTAATGTGAGTTAAACCAATGATGATTAATTATGTTTAAAAGATTAGGAGACGGACTCTCTCATTACAGGCCATTTAAATGAGTGATAATTATCATCAGTTTCCTTACATAAAATCTCTTAGAGGAAGCTTGTTTTAAACGGTTTACTTGAGGCATAGAGCAAACGTAATTCTAATCACGTCAAAATAAGTGAACATGTGCTGTTAACAGTAAATAGACTGGAACTTTGTCGGAAGTAGACAGAAAGACGATGTGTCAGAAAAGTAATTAATAATTTGGAATTGAGTAAATAACGGGCATGCATATACATATTATTAAAATGAATGATGTTGATTATTAATGTTTCGGAGGATGGGTTTGTAACTTGTTTGGGCTTATTTGGTTACGCACTGTGAAAAAGAAAATAGCGAATCAAATATTTATGCAATTTATTGATTTTTATGAAATTCTTCACAGAAACATTGCTTTCAATAGTTTACTCTGTTATGATTCAGTTGTATGTTGTTGAGTGTTAACCTACCAAAATGCATTTCTAAGTAAAGGAATTAATTAAAATTATATGTTTCAATTCTTATCAAGTTCAATGACCATTAAATGTTTAAAAAAATGATGTGGTTGCACTTACTATCGTGTAGATGAGTGTATACATATAATTATCTGAGGTCATTCACACATGAATATAAGCTGGTATGTACTATAATTTTACACGATATAATAAATTATTTTTTTATTATTTATAGAGGTTTACAGTTGCTGTAACAATTAAAGCAGTGAATTATTGTATGATCCTTTAGCTTCTGATCGTTAAATTTGAAAAGTTTGTGAATTTTGATAGGGCTCTCGACTGCTATGCATATTTATTTTTGATGATGAACGAGGGTTATTGATGACGGAGCGCGCAATTTTGAGCCTTGGTAAAGTGACGAAGTCAACCCCGTTTTTCATTGCTTCATGAGTACTTAGTGCCACAGCAGATTTAACTTGCACCAGTCCCTCTACATCAGGGGTACTCAACCTTTTTTTCTGCTGGGCCGCATACATATGTTAGTTCTCGCGGGACGCAACACGAGGATAAATAGGGGAGGGAGGGAGTGAGAGAAATACTTTAAAACCAAGATAACATTGGAAATTTAAAATATGGGAAAATTGATCAAAATATTTTAACTCCTGTTTTTCTTTTTTAATTATTATTTATATATTTTTTATTTTTGTTACTGACACTAAATTAGAAGCATTTAAGGAACACTCCTTCACAATTTCTGCATCAGTAAACGGTTTTATGAGTACCAATACTATAACAAACTTCATAGGATGTCTTTGTTACTGCTATGATATTACCACTGGCAAAACACTTAGTAGCTGTTGCAAAGATTATTCAAGAAAGCCTATTTATCACTTCTTAAAACAGATCTTAAGTATTAACTATAAGTATTTACTTTCATGTGGTTTACGTCTTATTTATTATTTTTAGTTTTCAGCATTTCACTGCTTCTACATTAACGCCGTTTTCATTTTAAGGCATCCTTTTTATCTCTCTTTTTATGTCGAAACACTTGCACCAGAAAAGCTATAAAAAGATAAGATGACGTGATTTAGAAGTCTCCACTAACAATACTCACTTAAGAGTTAACAATAAATTATGGCGGTCACATATTTTGAAAGGGTGAGAGATGCCCTTATTTTTTGTGCACCCAATTGAATGGAATAAAAAAACAATACATTACAAAACGAACTGCTTGTTGAACTTACTAAGCATTATTTTCTAAGGGCATGGGAACTAGACGCGCCGAGCTAAGCAAAAAACACTGAACTTTTTTCCCACTGCATTTTATTCGAATACTCTGTTAAATTCTATGTTATTTTGCTTTAACGTAAAATGTGTCTCGTACCAAATATTTTAATATTCACAATCTATCTCACATTGAAATTCATGTAAAAAAAAGCTTATAACTCATCGAATGAATGAGTTTTGAAATAAGTTTAAATTGTAATGTATTTTTTATCGTAAAACTGTTAACTTTCGAAATATTGCATAGTGACTGTTTGTAGTCGAGTGATTACGTGAATGAGCATTTATTAACATCGCATTATAATCCAAGACTAGAATTACTGACGACGGACCACGTAATTTTTGAATCATGGTCAAGTAATGAGGACGATAGCTGAGCTGGCACTCCCTCACAGAACTTCCACGCCACACCAGCGAGGCCACGTTAGCTTATTAGTCAAGGTCTCGTATTTGTGGTGATGTGTCTCGAGTTCGAGCCTAGTGGCGCTGAAGAACCGCCGTGTAGGGGAACGATGCCTGTTAAATCTGTTGAGAGCTCAAATGTCCTCCCGTCGGTGTGGTGTTGTAGTTAAGAGAGTGATGCTAGCTCAAGTTTCACCCTCGTCGCTTGACCATGGTTCAAAATTACGAGGTCCATCCCCCAAAGCCCTCAAGTAGCGGAACAGTGTGTGGCACAAATATTCGCTCACTCACGCCACACCAGCAGGAAAACTTTGAGCCTCGACAGATTTAACGTGCATCAGTCCTTTTACTCGGCGGATTTTTAGTGGCATAAGAGCCGGAACTCATGATACGCTGACCACAAGTCATTGGCCATGACCACCGTGTCTACAATCGAGTGGTCACGATCGCAAAATCACACCCGTATATGTCCAGTCATGTTCGAATTCTAATGCCATTTAAGACCTATCGTTTGGAGGAGTTGATGCGCTTTAAATATGTCGAAGCTTAAAGTCGTCATATTGGTGTCGTGTGGATGTTTGGGTGAGTGAGTGAATATTAACGTCGCACTGTTGAGCAACACGAGGGCTTTTGGCGACGGACCACGTAATTTTGAACCATGGTCAAATGACGTGGACGACACCTGAGATGGCACCCCCTCTCCTAACTACCACACCAACGGGAGGGAGGCAGATTTAACATGCATCGCTCCCCTAAACGGTGGGTCTTTAGTGGTACTGTGCTTGAACTCGTGACAAGGCCAGCCACGATCCGATACCTTGACCACTCGGCTACCGCGGCCGTGTGGATGTTTGGATCTGAAGTACCAAACTGTGGTTCAAAGTTAGCCAGTATTGTAAAGGAGAATTTTTGGGCCACCCTACAAAGCAGGTTTTGGTCCTTTTTATATCTTAATTGGTAAAATACATACTTGGCGTCAGTCAGGCTTTGGGCCCTTAGAATCCTGGGATCAGTATCGATGGAATGTGACGTTGGTAAACAGAAAGTTAAATTAGAATTTCTATTCTTGATCAAAAATCATATGACCCATTTTGTAGGGGAGCATGGGTAATGTTCTAAAAACTGTTAAAGAGATCGAAAAAGCTATCCTATATTGGTTGGAAAATGACATTTAGTGATTATTGGAGAATATAAAAATAAATTGTAAAACTTGTGTTTTTTTTTAAAAAAATAAGATTAGGAAAATAAATTTAGAGTAAATAAAGACTTGGACTTTTTTACTTTTATTTACCAATTTTTCTCGTGTTTATTTCGTTCAAAATCTCTAGCTGTAAAATAAAAATAATTACTTAAAGAGGCTTTTAGGATACTATTTAGCTATTTAAAAAAATATAAATGAAACGCGCGAACGAAAGACTGAATTGGGAAGTACAATGAAATATATTAATGAACGAATATGTTACAATTATTTTTAATAATCGCAATCTTAGTGATTTACTTCGCTTGATGATTTATTTCGTGTTTTACTTCTGAATTTTTTAGTAAGCAGTTATTTCGTAATGTTTGAAATCCACGCGAAATATTTTATGCGAACAATGAATTTCATACAGACGGTGCACAAAGTAGTTTAAACACGGTGGCTTAAAAAACGCAAATTCATAAAAAAGATTTATTATGTAATAATTGTCATGATCAACAAGGACGTATAAATTTAAACAAGGTCAAGCTTTTTTAAAGAATTTTTTCCCATGCATTGTTTTCTGGGAAGTCGTTGGATTATCTATAAGGTGATAGTGACAGACAACATGGATTAATTATATTTTATGAAATCATCGTGCTAACAAAAGGGAAAAAGATAATTGTCCTGCATAATTGTCCTTTCTCCTTGGTTATTAATATCATATAAGACATCATTCGTATAGTATTTAAATGAAATTATTACCAAATATTCCGGTGTATAACGCGCTGTTTTTAACAAACAAAAAATAACTGAATTTACAGTTGTGTTTTAAAAATTATAAAGAAAAGATCAGTATATAAAAAAGTAGATTTTTACATAGATCTAAGTGTTATATATATCATATTTATATTATACTATATTTACTATTTGTATTTAAAATAAATATGTGACATAGTTTATAAACTTTTATTATTGGATAACATGAAAAGGTTGGCGTCAGTAGCGCACACAGGAATTTTTCAAGGAGGGGGGGGGGGCGTCGAAAGTTCACCATTCTTGTATCATGCTCCTTTTGATTTTGTCGATTTTCGGGAACAAAACACAGTAAAAAACTAATTATTGAATAAATAATTCGCATTAATTAATAAAATTAATCATTAATAACAAATACTTAATTAAATTTTACGTACTATATACTTAGAATTATAATCAATCGGAAAAAATCAAGGGCTTTGGGGGGAGGTCCGGACCCCAGCCCCCCCTTGTGTGCGCCACTGGTTGGTGTATATGTGTATTCTTCTTCCTTAATATCTTCAGACATATCATTGAATTCTGTTTCATCTTTTCACCATCACTATTACTTTGATCAATAAATTATCATTTTCCGTTCCATCTAGACGAGGGATACTCAATCTGCGGCCCGCGGGCCACATGTGGCCCACTGGCCTTTTCTGAGTGGCCCGGTCATGACCCATGACATTAAAAAATTCAATTATTGAAGAACAATGTACTAAAAATTTATCAGGAAAAACTCTGTCAATTAAGTAATCAAATCTATCAACTTCGCTATCATTTTGCTTTTTTTTTTTATAGTAGAATATAAGCAAGAGAGAGGTCTAAAGAAGATAAAAGGAAATCTAATCCATCCCATAATTCAGTAAAAATAGAATAAAAGTAAATTTTTTTCTGTGTGCGATTAAGAGTTAATATAGCTTTAAAATAAAAGTCAAAAATGAGCGTTAATAGTTTGATCAATTTTCCTTTGTCCAATGTTGCTTTGGTCTTATAGTGTGTGTTTTCCCATTATCCTCAAGTTGCGGCCCGCGTGAAATACCTCTCTGTGTATGAAGCCCAATGGGAAAAAGGGTTGAGTACCCCTGATCTAGACTATTAGATGCACTACATTTTTTAAATGACATTATGTCGGGTTTATTTTAATTTCATGCCTTTATTATCCTTATCACAGACAATATGTAGACTGTAAAAGGTAAGAGCATTGTGTACATACATTTCAGGTTTCTTTGTAGAAATAGATATGCGTTATACGGCGAATATATCTAAAACTTAAAACAGCTTAAGGTATCCGACTTCGTTCGGAACCGTGATTTTCAAAAGCGCATAAATGGATAATTTTCATGATATTTAGTGTCACTTAGATTAGAATATATGCATAAAATTGTTTTATGGACATTTTGACAAAAAAAAATCATTTAAATACAATATTTTGGCAAAAAACTAACTTAGAATAATCTTTTTCCAAATGTTCTCCTTTTGTGAAAAATGCTTCTATTAGAATAATATTTTGCCTGTATATAGCTCAGATCTCTGTTCAGAGGCTCAACTATAATTTTTGAAATATATAACTTAGAATTGGGTTTATTCATATTTTACAACAGAGGGGAGCAATTTTAAGAAAAAAAGGCGAATAATTATTTCAATTGGTGGTAACTCTGAAAAAGTGAATTTTTCAAAAGTTCTAGTTGAGCCTCTGTAGAGAGGTCTGAGCTATATACAGGCAAAATATTATTATAATAGAACCATTTTTCACAAAAGGAGAACACTTGAAAAAAAGATTATTCTAAGTTAATTTTTTGCCAAAATATTATATTTAAATAAATTTTTTTTGTCAAAATGTCCTTAAAACAATTTTATGCATGTATTCTAATCCGAGTGACACTAAATATCATGAAAATTAACCATTTATGCGCTTTTTTAAAATCACACTTCCGAACGTAGTCGGATACCTGAAAAAAGAGATATATCTTTTATGTGTATTCTTCTGTTCCTATTTGATAAGTTTTGCTTTTGAAACTTATATTTTGGTTTCTGAAGTCTGCTGAATAAACTCCTTTGTCGTAGTTAAAGAACCGTGAAGATCTGGTGCACATTTATTGCAAACTATCTACTTGCATTTATCAAAGCTCCAGATACTGACTGATATAACTTCTCTCTACCTTATGAGCAACAGATCATTTAGTTCAAATTACATCACACTGCAGATTACACATCAGTTAATGATCTTGTATTTTTGTCCAATAGTTTGAATACTAGCTTTGTTTCCAGTGAAAATTTTTAAAATCTGTTGTATTCATCGTAAATTTTAAATTTTTTAAAAGAAAAAAATGTAAGTATTTATAATTTGAGCAAAGGAATATAATAATAATCAATATTTATGATACTCTTATGTGAGATACTTAAGGAATTCGTAACAAGAATATAAAAGGGGTGTTAACATTCTCTAGAGGGCAGAAAATATAAACAATATTCAAATATATATAACTCTTTGAAATTAAAATTAAATAATTCGAATCTTTTATACATTATTTATAAAGAATTGGGGCTTCAGAAAAGTATAAAATGTTGAAAATCATAATTTTAAAAATTATAAGCATATGAAAATAAGAAACATTTCTATAAGAAATATTAATTTTTACATTGCGCATGCTATTTTCTAAAATAGTATCTTTAACTACTATCTATAAGCTGATTTATAAAGTTAAATGTATCCCCCCCCCTTATTACACTGTAGTATTTTTATATTAGTAGAATAATAAATTATATTTTTTTAAAAATTACATTTTCAAATTTTTTTAAAAAAATTTCAATATTTTTTAAATATTTTGAAATACAAAAGATATATTATTCTTAAATGATGTAGGGTTTAAAAAGTATGATACATTTTATAATTATATAAATTTTTAACATCAAAGGCTACTATTTTAGAAAATAGCGTGCGCAACGCAAAAAAAAATTATTTAATATTTTTTCAAAATTATTTCTTATTTTCATATGCTTATAATTTTTAAAATTATGATTTTATTCCACACATCTTGTACTTTTTGAAGCCATAATCCTTTGTAAATAATGTGTAAAATATTCGAATTATTTAATTTAAATTTAAAAGAATTATGCCTGTTTGAAAATGGTTTATATTTTCACCCCTCGAGACAAAATGAACACCCCTGAGACCACTTTTTTTATGGGAGGTTATAAGCGGAGGGATAGAAATGACTGAAAATTGATAGAAAATATTGCTAGTTTAAATTTAAAAGAGTATTAATCCTTAAAAAAAAAAGCAAATCCAAATTAGATTGGTTGATTCATAATTAGCATTACTGCGGAATTACGCGAGGGAGTTTTGTAAAGGACTTTGTAATTTATATATATATATATATATATATATATATATATATATATATACATATAACCACATCGACAAGTTACGAGGATGACGTAAGAGCTGTGGTGCCTTGCTCGCGTATCTTTTTGCTCTCCCGCACGTTAAGACTTCGATGTCCAGTTCAATCCAATGTGCACCAGCACTCGATACTTTGTATGGGAGCCATTCGTGAAATCGGTATTGAAACTCATACTTGAATAGCAACGAAATTAGCGCCATTTTATCACTGGGCTGCAAGTTTTTTCCATTTAATGTTTTAATTTCGAACATTTTAAAATTTTTCAATTCCATTTTAATAATCCATTTCGCACCGAAATGCATTACTCCCCCTTCAAAAACAGTTTAAATATATATGATACATAGTACGTTAAGTAAAAAAAATCGATTTAATATCCCCGTTAAAACTAAGTTTAGTATAAAATTTTAAATTGATGTTAGATGAGATAAATAGAAATTCGGATGAATAGTAGATTAAAAAGGTACAAAACCAATCTTTGGAAGTAAGTTTTATTTTATCCTTGAAAATTTTATATAAAATGTATTCCCAGCAGTGAATCTAAGTAAATATAACTTTACAGCATTTATATACATGTTCTAATTTAATCTGCTTTCTTTTCGATATTATTTTTTCATGTAGTTCTATTTTCTTTTATATACATTATTGTCATTATTTTAAGCTGGACATAGCTCTAAATGAAAAATATGTTATTTACAAGCGTATTTATAGATATAGTAGCTGGTATACCCGTTCTTCGCACGGGTGAATTGAAAAATTAAACAATACAGATTGAAGGATAAAGTAATTTTTAATGAGCTAATTTCGCGTGAATTGCAAATCAAACAAACAAAAAACGCTTTTTGCATATCTCAGCTGAACAAAAAAGACATCTTTGTTAAATTTAAAGTTTGAAGTTCTAATAGCTGATAAAAAGGATTTTTTTATTTATAACGCCTGTAACTGTCTTGTGGGTCGAGTTTTGAAAACACCTTCCTAAGCTGAACTCTGCTCAGCAAAAATAACACATTGCTACAAATTTTGTATAATGAACACTTAAACTAGGGTAAATAATTTATACCTGGATGTGTAAGGCGTTAATTTTACTTTCTGTTATATTTATTTTATGTTAAAATTGTAATATATTCGCAAGCAACGCCATTCCTTACATTATAATGGCGATTCAATAGAAACATAGCGTAATGTTGTTTTCCAAGTTGTCATCATTTTTGGCGACCACTTTGGTTACTTGGCGATTGATTGAACGGTGTTGGAGTGAAGCGATTTCGTATATACAAACATTCATTTATATATATATGCATGAGTTAACTTGTATCATGCGTAATCAGAACAAAAATAAATAAGCAAATAAAATAAAATATCGAATATCTTATAATTGATAACGTAAATTTTAATGCAAAATTAAGTTAATTATTTCCCGCTTTGTCTGAAGATCATATATAATCGTCATTCTAGTCATAATGCCCCAACACACGTAAGGTATACATTTTTATTTAAAAAGTCGTGGTATCAAATTAATAAACATTGTCATTTTATTTTATTTATATAAAAAGAGTATTTGTCAAGGACATTTGTGATTTGAGACAAAAATCGTTACAATTCTGTTCATATTTCATATCATTAAACGTTAAGAACTCTCATTAAAATTAGACTTCGTGGAATATACACTCATTTGCATTCGGAATAGACTTACTTGACGAAAAAGTAAAATATAACTGTATAAATTGTTCTTTTTGAATTTCACACTAATCTGCTTTTTTATTTAGTCAATTATTATATTTTTTGCATCAGTACTCTTGTCACGGTTGACCTTGGCGCATAATGAAAGCAATCTTGTAGACAAAAAACAGCAAAAAAAGTGGGGTGGACAAATAGTAACGATTCCATAAGAAATGCAGTAAAGCTCAAATACCTTATTTTAGATTATTAAAAGATAAGTATTGTGTGTTATAGCTATATATATATATATATATATATATATATATATATATATATATATATATATATATACTAATTTATGCACAAGAGCATGGTAATTTGTATAAAAGGAAAGTAAGAGAAAACTATTTTAATTTTTTATTTCAAAGCTCAAAAAGAAGAAACGACAATTTTGTTAAAAATGTCTGTACATTTATTAGCAATTGCTACATCTAACGTGTTATTGATTTAAATTTTCTAACACTAAAATAATAAATGTTTTTTAAATATTTACTCCACTTTTTTTTTAAAAAAAAAGTGTGAATATGTAATTCAAGTTTTGAAAGATAATATTTAAATTGAAATTTTTTAGTAACCACACACAAAAGGTTATCTAAAGACTGTTTAAAAAATTTTCCGTTCTAGAATATTCCGTAAAATTATTCTTTTATCTTTCATACGTTTTTACTCAGCTCTACAATTTTAAAAAAAGTAAGATGAGGATTTTTTAAACTTAGCATCTGTGAATGTTATTGAAGAATGTGAAATGACGTGATTACATTTGGAATCATTTTGAATGCTTGGAATGGATGTCTAAAGCGTATTAAGGATATTACTCAAATGTAATGATCTAGAACTGCTAGAAACAACATAACAAAAAATCTTCCTTTACGTTATTTATTGGTACGCAAGGTCTGTGCATTTAGAAAGGAGATTCACGAAAATGTTGTTTGTTCTGTAACCAGTTCTTGATGAGCTCAGAAACTAATTCAAATTCAATGACACATAAAATGTAAATGATATAAAAGCTAAGAAAAAATTATGCGGAAACGGTATACACATGTATTGTTAGTCAATAAAATCAGGGCAAAAACGTGCACAAGTTAGATGCAATTTTAATAAAGTTTCTAATTTGTAAGAAATGAAAGAGACGTTTTGATTTGAATTTTTATTAACGTCTCTCTCTGAAACTGCACGAGCATTTAGCTCTTGGTAAGGTGACCAGATTTTTACAATGAAAAGGAGGACACGCGCACACAAAAAGTTTAAGAAAAAGTTACTACTTAAATATGTGAAGCATTTCATTAATTCAATTATGCTAATTGCGTTTGCATTCCTTTTAATTATTTACTTAGCGAGTATTTTTCCATTGAATAATTTTTTTCTCTATATATTATTTTCTAATGTATCGGAAATTTCGGAGTAAAAAAATATTCTTGATACTGAATTTTACGGTAAGTACTGCAGTTAAAATATCGACATTCAATCTTGATTTCTCATGTGTCCAAAAATCTTTACCAACTGAAAAAAAACTCTTTCAACTCCTGCTTTGGTTCCTGGGCATCACAACGTAAATTCAAAAGGAATAATTTAATTATCACATGGGAAGTGTTCATTTTTGAACCGGTCAAGTATTTCCACCCATCTTTTGTCAAATTCAGCATGCTGATTTTCCATTTGTTATAATTTATTAGAATTTAAATATACATTGTCTTCTAATTTCTTACATACAATTGCATCTATTTTAATATCGGGCATTTCTTTCGATAAAAACTCAGCACAGTTTTCTATATCTTCCCAATTTACTTGCGATGAAGTAAAAAAATACCATTGAAAACTGTTATTTTTTTCCTGTTCTATTTGTTTTAGACCATTCTTCCATACATTGAAAACATGTTTGATTCATCTCTGAATAACGATGAACAGATGAGTTTTAAAATATTGAAAAGGAGGACGCTTTTCGAGGAAGGACAGAACCTATAAAAGGATAATTGTCCTTCCTAAAGGAGGACGGTTGATCATCTTACTATTGATGAAAGACCTCGCAAATTCGAATCGTTGTCAAGTGATAAGAAGAACATTCGAAATACACCCCGTTCACCAAACTTCCACACTCCGCCTATGTGAGGATTTTGCTACAAGGCGAATCTTCAGTAGCACCAGGACTCGAACCCACGACTTGTTAACGTCGACTCCGAGTTTGCAATCATTATCATTTGGCTATATTAAATGGCGAAATAAACTTGGGTAAAGTGTTAATGTATTTGTTTGTCACAAAAATTGCAAAGGAATGCTAATTAAGTTTTCGATCTCAGTTTTTATGGTTATTACTTACCACCGTTTTGAATATGTTAATATAATATTAGTTTTACGGAATATTCCTAATTACATAAAAAATGAAGGGACTAAAATATTTTTTCGTGTTAAAGATATTTCAAACAAAAAAAACATATATCAACAAAATTAAGTTTATTCGAATTTATTTACACAAATGTGTATATATGCATTTCTTTAATAAAAATCAATGAAACAAACACATTCACCAGAAATTAAAGAAATTTAATATAAATTTTCAAATTTTTTGAAAAACAGAACATTTATTGAACTTTTGAAAAGTAATCTGAGATCGAGTTGTTTTTTAGCATCAAATAGTTAACAAATTGTTCGATATCGTCCATTTTTTATTTATTTTACCATTGCAATATGCGTTTAAATAACTGCGAATAATTTTTTATGATGTTCCTCATTTCGGATGACGTGGGAACAGGAGCTGCCTTATTCATTTCATTTTTGTCGTCCGAATCTACATCAATAATATTTTTTGAACTATGAACAAACACAAAAATGTCTGTCTGCTGTAACTGGGGCTGTACACTTATTATCATCATCTACTGTACAATATAATAGAACAGTCCGTTCCGGGTGGTATCTTCCGTATTTTGTTAATTACCAGAAGGGAAATCTTTTCACACACATGTTAAGAGATTTTCATTTCCCGTGAAGACCAAAAAAAGCATGAACATATATAGTAGTTTGTCGGGACCGTAGTATTATTTCGTATTAGCTGATATTTCGTCTTAAGCGTTTAACGTATTTCATTGTATTTGTAATATCTAACTCCTCTCTTCCTCCTCTATAAATACATAGTTTATAGCAAAAGAAATCATTCAAGCACGTTTTCTACTGATTTACAAACATCTACAAGGGAACTAAAATAGTTAAAACTTAAATTCAAGTGTAAATTCGAAGTGTTTTCCTATTTTTTTCATTTGTTCATGGGAAACAAAAAAAAATGTATTTGTGAAAAAAAGGGAGATAGTGTGTGTTGCTATTCTGATTATTTTTCTATTTTACCTTAAATTCCATTTCAAAATATATCTTTATATATATTTCACGCATTTATATTACCAAACAATCATTCTCTTGAAGCAATTTTGGTAGAGTTTCAAATAAAAAGCAGTAAACACTATATCTAGTTAAGAAAAAAACTTTCCAGCTAAATAAATATTTGTGACCATCACTGTATTTCCTTGAATACATACATGTTTTAACAGTCGATTTTGCTCATTTTTTTTTGTTCTAAAATCCCGTGTTTTTGCTCTTATTCCTTAAAACTGCGCAGAAAAAAAATTAATAAGAAATAAAACTACTACTAACTCGTTAGGTAAAATTCAAGATAAATTAGGTTAATTTCTTTGTTACATAAGTTTTATTTGAAACTTAATAAATTTGTAATTTATTATACTAACCCTCTGTAACATAGTGTAGATTGTAGGCAACATTCCGTTCGATTACCTGCCAAATTCGTACAATTGATTTTATTACATAATTATGCACTGTAGCCACCGTGGTCTATATTCTGAGCTAGGCCGCGCAGTTATGGTCATGAGCTCGTGACCGGCGTGTTATGAGTTCGAGCGTAGTGCAACTGCAGACTCGCCGATACATGTTAATCTGTCGTTACATGTTAAATGTGACATGTTACATGCAGTTTATGTATTTGTTCTTAAAAATTAATTTTATGAATTAATGCTAATTATTTATTCAATAATTAATTTTGTATTGTTTTTGTTTCCGAAAATCGACAAAATCAAAAGAATATGTTGGGCGGCGTTTTGGAGCATGATACCAAAATAGTGGACTTTCGACCCTAGACCCCCCCTGAAAATTTTTGTGTGTGCAACCATTATCATTTATCTACATTAAATGGTGCTTCGAAATGGCGAAATAAACTGGGTAAAGTGTTAATGTATTTGTTTGTCACAAAAATTGCCAAGGAATGCTAATTAAGTTTTCGATTTCAGTTTTTATGGTTATTACTTACCACCGTTTTGAATATGTTAATATAATATTAGTTTTACGGAATATTCCTGATTATCTTCTTTTAAATCAGCGCCACTATAAATACCCAAGTCCTATAAAACGTGCTCGGAACTTAGTGAAAAAATTCAAGAAAAGTTTCTGTGTTGTTAATTGTTTATTTTCATTCTATTTTTAATATTATTTTTTAATGATTCATACGTGAGTGTGTTTCATGTTTTTATTATAATTTAAAAATACTTGTTGAAATTGGAAAAAAAACGCAACCGGGAACATTTCCTATTTTTTACTTTTTCAAATGTGCTGTATTACGTTCAAATAAATTCTAGTGTAGATATGAGAAGGTAAGTAGTTCTATAAGATTAACAATACGTTTCATATTGGAAAGGAAAGAAGGGACCACTTACCATAAACTGTTTCTTTTCTTTTTTTTAATTTTCATTATAAATCAAATTAGTTTAAAAACTATTACGAATGCGAAATTGATTTTTCTTATTTTGAAATTTATTCTGAAATGGCATTTATCATGTTACTGAATCCACTTTTCTCTGAAAACTAAAAATTCTTTATTCTTGTTTAAAGAAAATAAAAGTAAAATTCGTTCAGGAATTAAGTTTATAAATTTACCTTTAAGGTTACTGCATATCTTTATTTCCGCGACGTTAATCGAATCGAAAAAAACTCAAAACTGCATATCAGAACTGTCATTACTGAGTTAGTTAGAAACAAAAAAAAAAAAAAAAAAAAAAAAAAAAACTTGTCGCCTTGCAATCTAAATATTTTTTTAATGTACGATATTATTGAAATTTTGAGTTTGAGGGGCCCTGTTTCACTATTTTCAAAATTTGACAGATTTGAATTTATTTATAAATTTTAAAATGTAGTGTGAATGCCATACCTTGCTCAACTCTCTCTCTCTCTTGATAGAGATAGAGGTTAGAAGTGAGGATATCAAATGCCTCATGTTCTGTTAGAATAAGAAAGTCTTTGCTACCTATATTTGACGCATTCATTATCAGACAAATCCAGAGCATATTCTTGATTGTTTGGACTTTTCTAGACAAGATCTTCACTCCGAGCTAGTACTTTCTGGGAGTCAACAATTTTTGGGATCTTTCGTCTGACATCGCCACACATTTGGAGAATTAACAACAACAGTTGCTTTTGTAAATCTTTATAGAACATTCTTTTATATTTTATTAACGGAATATATGTATTAGAATATAAAATTGATATTTATGCTTCTTAAGATGAGAAGGATAAACAATCTTGTGATGTAAATATAAGAAATTTTGTATATATGTTTAAAACAAATCGTTATAGATTTTGAATGGGCTAAATTCATGTGGCGTGGTAGTCACATGATAACTACAAGCGCGTGTTTCTAGCCAATTGGCTCATAAATTCATATGACGTCATAGGATTCTTTTAAAAAGTATACATTTATAAGTAACGCTCCCATAGGTAATCAGCATACACTTGACTTAAAAGTACACGTATAACATAAGAATTTTTTTCCTTTAAATATTGGAAAAACATTTTTTAGTATTTTAATATTGAAACATTTTTATCCCATTAACAAATCTGAAATTTAAATTAAACTTTACAAGTAGTACAACAAGCACGTCTAATGTCAGCTTTGAATCCAATAGAGAACACGTGATTGTGTCTATCATGTGACCGTCATGAATTTAACCTATTAGCCTAGGATTTAAAAATTTGAATCCAATTCAATAACACTTTTGTATGTAGAAAAAAAATTCGATTATTTTTTTTTTACAGTAAGACAATGAAACGCGCGCGCGCGCGCGAGAGAGAGAGAATGCATTACATTTTAATTTGCTTAAAACTTAATGTATATGACATATGTACAATAAAACTTGTTATTTAAAACAACAACAAAATTTTTTTCTGGTTTTTGGATTACTTTGTTGTTATTCGATTATTATTTATTTATTTACCTAAAATAAATTTTGATTTTTAATTTATGTGATTTTGTTTTGTGAAATTTGCAATTCAAGAATAAGCAATTAATGGTGTTAAAATAATTAAATGATGCAGAAATTCTTTTCATTTTCATGGTAGATGTTAATTAGGGAAATTTTAATTGAAAATATAATTGGTTAAAATTATATTTGTTTTTTGTTTTCCATTAAAATATTTGTAAAAATTCGATTAAAATGCTGTTATAAATATACCATTAAGTGTAAAGGTGTAGCCTTTGTTTGTTTAAAATTAAAATAACAGAAAATATATTCTAGAAGGAGTAACAGGTAAAATATGTACTCCACTAAAATGTGTTATAACTTTTGAATGTTTACTTTTTGTGCTGGAGCATTTTTTTTTGTAACCAAGCACTGAAGTAGCAACTTAAAATAAACAAAGGTTAGAATGATAAACAAAACAAAATGCTAAATATTTTAGTTAGTGGGAAATCACGCAAGAATGATTTTATTGATGAAAATTTTTTTGTAAGGCACATACATTTTTTAAACATAACTTTCTAGCAACTTTACAAGTACTTTTACATTGAACTTGCCCTTTCATTTACAGATGGAGGGGGGGAGTAGCACATTAGATAATCTATACATATTCTTAGCAATGCATGACTGATAAGTTTTTGTATCTACAGATATGATTTTAAATTCGTTTAATTGGTATAGGAGTGTCAAACTAGCGGCTTTGTGTAATTCGCGATGATATAGAGACGGTGTTACGATGCATAATATAACATACAGTATCAACCTTTTCAGTTAATCTTCCATTAATTGGGTATAAACTACAGTAAAATCCGGAATATATAACGCACACCTACACTTTCGAGCTGCATGTATTAACTTTTAGGTACATTCGCCGTATAACGCCCCCTTTCTCATGAAGAAACCTGAAATATACGTGCGCAATTTTCTTATCTTTTGAAGTCATTTTTTCAAAGTATTATTCCAAGCTTTAGAAAAATAGTACACTTCTAGAAGTACAACCCTTTAAGCTCATAAGGAATGTAATTTTTTTTAAAGGAATTGTATTTTGATATATGTAGAAGTCCAATTTTTTCTATATGCTCATCTTTTATTTTTAAAGCTCTCATTTTTATACCCGGCGTATAACGCGCATCCGTAAATTTCGATCTTATTTTTATGTTCTAAGTGCGCGTTATACGCTGGATTTTACGATATAAAGTTATTGGTCTCCTTCCAATTTTTAATAATTTCGTGTTTTTAATGGGGCACAGTTGTCAAGTTAGTCATTTTTAATTGTTAGGTTAAATAATGTGCATAGACTCACGAATCGATAATTCTTTCTGTAACTATCAGATGACTGATTGTTGAGGATTGAAAGCAGGAATCTTGTTCTATATTCCCTGATTAAAAGTTTCTCTCTTTCCTTGCTGACTTCTGCATTATAACATCATTTTTGCTCCGGGTCTTCATTTTTTAACGCGATGACTCTATTGCGTCTTAAGTGGCTGATGTTACACAACCACCATTCAATTTTGTCGGCTTTCACTTTGCATTTTAATGGTATCTTTTTTCCCATTTGGGATATCATTGATTATTTTACCATTTCTTAAAAACAATTTTTAAAATGGTGCTGTATTCTGATGATCATTATATTGTGTAATTTGATATTTTTTGGATATTTTACTTTTTATTTCAGGTTTGTTCTTTTTACCCATACACTTTACATAAGAATTTAATCCAACTTCTCAGATACCGCTTTTCGGCTTGGATATTCTTTTTTTATGTACTTTGCGTGATTTTATTGTAATTGTCTATATCTATTTTGTATTCATGCTGTCTATCTTTTGGAGCTACGTACACGATTTATAACAAGAATATGATCATATATATTGTATTTAAAAATGATATAAATAAATAATTTTAAAATACATAATTGATGATAGAGCCATATCTCTCCATACAATTTTCTCTCGCTACATTATTTCCCATAATCATTTGAGCAACTGGAGTAGACTATGGTTTCAATAATATCCTTCTATTCAGCTTTTGTTTTCCCTCTTGCATCAAAGTTGATTACTCCGTTTGTCTCTCTTTCTGTTGCTTGTTTATTTAATATTTTGGTGAAGATGTAAGTGCAGAAATATATATATATATATATATATATATATATATATATATATATATATATATATATGGTTTAACTCAGTGCTGACCCCATCTTAATGCCTTGAGTAATAAATTTCTATTATAGTACTAATTGATTCTCTGTTATGTGTTTAGGAAAAGTTTTCTGCCACAAAATGAACGGTGCTAATTGGTGCGTTGATTAATTCGTTTTTTCGAATTCGATCCGATTCTCTTTTCGATCTAAAAAGGGGGCTCGTGGAAGATAAGAGTTCATAGTGGTAACTTACTAGTTTCGTTGCATGAGCATAATTTTATCTTGCTCTCCGGTTCATGTCGCATGATTCGCTTTTTTTAGAAATTATTCTATATATTGTCATTCTGTAACCCATTTATGAGCGAGAAAGCCATCCCTACTTCAACTCATTGGATGCTGCCGATATCATGCAGTGTATTCAGATGAACTCTCAGATCTTGACAAATCTCACAGCAGCACAGAGAAGGATAATTTTTTTTATTAATGTCGTACTCTAAAGCAATGTTCTCCAAACTTTTTTGAATTACAGAACCCTAAGAACTATAAAATGTTTTTGGAAAACCCTATTACACATTGAGAAGAATATATCTTAAAATAATAATTAAAGAAGATCGGCATGTTGCAGGTACTTAATTTTAATATAATATACTCACACACACATTAATAATAATTTTTGATCCATGTGTCAGCTACCCATGCATTATATAGAATAACTGTAATATGTGCTTGCATTATTTCAATGCAAACTATCAAAGTCTAGGTCTATTGAAACTACCTACAGTGTCATTTTATATTCATCGTTTAATTCGTTCTTTTTTGGTTTTGTTTTTGTAGCCACTTTCATTGAGAAATATTTTTCTCTTAAAAACATTGTTCTGAATGGAATCAAAATGCTTATAGCTGAGTGCGAAATCCTGTTTATTTCGCATGAATTCGCAACCGTAAATTTAGGACTGTTCTTATAAATTTAGATTTTCATATCAAATCGGTCAAGTTGTGGAATCCGTAATGGCAAACAATAGAATATTCAAAATCTAGTAAGTACTACATATGAAGAAGAAAAGCTTCAATATTGTTTTATTATATTACAATAAAAGTTTAAAAAGTATTACAAAATAAAGTTATTATATATAGATAAAATTTTCCGTGTCCCTGGGCTGAGCTACAGATACTTTTGTGCGTCTACTGACTTCATAGAGAATGGGATTTTATTTTACATACGCATTTATGACTTTCTTTTTGATTTTTTTATTGTGACTCATGGAACTCCTGAGTATGTACCGTGGAATCGAAGGGCTCCGTGGAACACAGTTTGAAGACCACTGCTCTAAGGCAGAAGTCGCCAAAGTGGTGGTCGACGAGAAAATTTCGCTGGTCTCCTGAAAAATATGGAATACTAGCTGGTATACCCGTTTCTTAAATTATAATGACGATCCAATGAGAAACATAGCAAAATGTTAACGATAGAGTCAAGTTGGCAAATGCCTAGCTACTTTCATAGCTCGAGCTTTATTAGAGCTTTGTAAGACCCACCCTGTAGGGGAGCGATGCACGTTAATACTTAATCCACCGCATAATGATTTACTGCAGTTTTTTTCATACAACATTTTTTTGGATCACTACATTGATCAATACAAAAACAAAATACTCCACTTTGGGAAATTTAATCCGTTAGAGCTAATAAATTAAATAAAGATATTCCACTGTAAAATTAATTATATATACCGTTCACTTAAAATAAGTAGTCAAATAATTTTCTAAGGTCTTCATTAACATACAAAAAATAAGACACTTAAATTTTGACAAACTATTTTTTCCGCTAAAATACTCATCATGGAACCCGTGCTGCCATATATCTTGGAAGAGTGGATTTCAAAGAATATTCCTGCTAATTATTGGTAGAATATTCCTTCTAAGTTGGTGTGGTGTGGTAGTTAGGAGAAAGGGGTGCCAGCTCAGATGTCGTCCACTTTACTTGACTATGGTTCAAAATTACGTGATCCGTTGCCAAAAGCCCTCGTGTAGCTGAACAGTGCAACATTAATATTCACTCACTCTCACACTCCAAGAAATACAGAACAATAGTTATTGCGTTTTTAAGTGTAAAAATAATTATATCTGCCTATTCAATTAAAATTATAGCGTTATAATTAACTACTAACCACAAATAAATTTTGAAAATTTGTCCAAATGATGCAGTGTGAAAGAGAAAGCTTATTTATTTTAAGTATCAGAACTGATAAAAGCATTTATTTGGAAAAAAGATCAATTTCTTACTACCAAATATGCATAATAATATGTTTAAAAAAACATTAAAATAAAGAGAGATTTATAACAACCTCTCCCTTCAAAACTTAATTTGATTCTGAAATAAAAAATAGGCATTATATCAGAGGAATTAATTAGAAGCGAGCACCTTGCGTAGCCAAAACAAGAAAAAAGTTCTTTCACAAACAATAGATATATGCTGACATGGTTTTTTTTTTTTTTTGCAGCGCATGCCAGAATTGCTAGCAGAAGACAAAATTTTTTCCTACTTACTTGACAAATATCGTTATATTTTTGACACTTTTCCCAAATCTTTATAAATTATAGTCTATGCTATAAATTATAGCCTATGTGCTATTCTGATGTATAAGCTATATTACTGTAAAGTTTCATTAAAATCCATTCAGTAGTTTTTTTGCGTGAAAGACTAACAAAGATTTTCACAAACTTTCACATTTATAATATATATTAGATACTTACTCATCACGTTAAGATGCATTGAAATATAATTCAATTCATAATAATATGTGAAAAAGTTATAAAAATGCTACTTTACTGAATATCGCCACGTAATAGTAAATATGTCATACTGCTGCAGCTGCGTTGCGTTAGCCTCATGTTTTGTCTCGTCTCATTTCGCACTCTTCTAATATTTCACTCTCCTGTATGTAGCATGTGTATATCGAAGCATTTAAAGGTAGGATTACGGACAATGAGTTCAATCCTAATATATATTATAAACGTGAAAGTTTGTGAGGATGTTTGGGAGTCTTTGACGCAAAAACAACTAAATGGATTTTAATGAAACTTTACAATAATATAGCTTATAAATCAGAATAACACATAGGCTATAATTTATAAAGACATTGTGTGAAGTTTTAAAAATATAACGACAATTGTCAAGAAAAGAAAAAATTCTGCCATTTGCAAAAAAGCCCATGACAGCATTCGTCTATCTTTTTTATCCCTTTTGTTTTGTCTACGCCATACCCAAGTCCTTTCTATTTATTCCGTTCATCAGCGTAATAACTATTTTTTTATTTCATAATAAAACTAGATTTCGAAGGGAGAGGTGGTGGCAAGATTTTAACATAAAATAGATACAACAAAAAGTAATATTAATGTATTACACTTCCTGATATAAATTATTTACACTATTTTAAGCGTTAATTACACAAAATTTGTAACAATGACAGTGGAAGTAAAATATATGAAATTAAAATAAAATATCAAAATATTTTTATCAGTTTTTTTTCTTTTTTGATGCTTTTTTCAGTATGTATATATATATATATATATATATATATATATATATATATATATATATATATATATATATATATATAATATATTATATATTATATATATATATATATATATATATATATATATATTATATATATATATATATATATTATATATATATATATATATATATATATATATATATATATATATATATATATATATATATATATATATATATATATTATATATATATATATATATATATATATATATATATATATATATATATATATATATATATATATATATATATATATATATATATATATATATATATATATATATATATATATATATATATATATATATATATATATATATATATATATATATATATATATATATATATATATATATATATATATATATATATATATATATATATATGTTATTATATATAAAAATATATTATATATATATATTATTTCATTACTAAATTATATATATATATTTGATAATTAAATATATGTGTGTGTGTGTGTTTTTAAAAAATCATTTTTATTATTTCATTACTAAATTAATTATTTGATAATTAAAAAGTACATCGTCTATTATTTTGGATAAAAATACATTTCGGAGACATTTTTAAGCTAACTATACGAAACGATTGATTGATTCATGAATATCTTAAATTTATTATAGTATTTTAGTTTCTTAGAAACTAACTATTAAAAAAAATGATGAGTTTTTTGTTTTACTCTTAGCATTAGAATCGTTTTCTTTTTATTGCTTCACATTAATAATTTTTTAACTAATGCAATATAGTTTTTTAAAAGTCATATGTGGAACAAATTTCGAAAAAGGGAAATTTAATGAAATAATTTTAGAAATCACTGACATTGCGCGCGTACAAACACACACACACAGAATTGCTGGCGTCATTAGGGAAAGAGAAAGCCCGTGCAAAGCCGGGCCATGCAGCTAGTATTATAAATATATTTGTGACGGATCTGTATGGCACTTTATCAATAATACTCTTGAGCGTCTTTGGTGATTGCAAATTCGGGTATATTTCCAACCAACTCTAAAAGAAGAAACCGGAATATGCAAATTAGTCAAAGTATTTAAGGAGAGTGTTGTAAGTTAGTAGCAGAAGAGGTTATGTGCTAAGAGAAAGGCTGGCGGAGTTCTAAGAAGATTCAAGTTGATTGTGCGATTAGCGTCTCGCTGATTATTAGGCAGCAATCTACAATTGGAAAGTTTTATCCACTTGGAAAGTAAGGAAGTGTAAGGCAGGTGTTATTTAAATTTAGATTATCGGATCATAAGAGTAAATATATAATAAGGTTAGTGGGAAGTTAATGAATGCCAGTAATTCAAATTGCGTGTATTTCTCGGTCCTCTTATTCCGGTAGTCCCGTTCGATATTGAGTTTAATATTTGATAAGTCTCATATTTCGTGATTTAATTTAATAGTAAGGGTCAATCACATTGACGTAGAATCTTAATAAATCTTTGTAATTAGATTGGTTGATAATTGATTCAAGTGAATAAATATAATTTGTTATTGTAAAAACGTCGTCTGGTCGTTCGTTGCCTCAATTCAATCTAGGTGACCAGGGTAGAATCCAGGGGGATTCCCATATATTCAATACATTAGTTGGGTTTTTAAGGAAGTTTTTGTGTATTTTCTTTTGTATATTGGTGTTTTTTTAAGACAGGTATGATCTTAAATCTTAATTATGTGCATAGTTTCTTTTATTCGATATTTATTGGGATAAAATTAATTTAGGTACATTTTATATGTTCTTGGATCACACTTTTTTTATAAATATAGTTAGCGCTTAAAAAATCTAATTAGTGGTCCGCGGGATTTAAATTATGAATTTACTGGTCCGTGAGGTCAAAAAGTTTGGCGACTGCTGCTCTAAGGAACGCAAGGGTTACTGACGACGTGCGGACCTTTTAATTTTGAACCTCAGTCAAGTAACGGGTATGATACTTGAGCGACTTCCCACTCTCAACTTTCACACCACGCTTCCTTGTGAGTCCATAACAGATTTAACGTGTGTCAGCCCTTTTACATGGCGATTCTTCAGTGGTCCCATGAACTCATGACTCGCTGACAAAAAATTCGTGAACATGACCACTTGGCTTCCGTTGCCACCTCACTTCAGCCCAGAAGAACGAGCTTATGATCAAAGGAAAATTGAGAGAAAAAAAGAAAATGGAAAGGATAGGGAATTGTGCAAATAGACAAAAAAAGCTTTACACTGCATACTCTTGGAGAATCATTTAAGGTATTCGACTACGTTCGGAACCGCGATTTTAAAAAAGCGCATAAATGGATAATATTCATCATATTTAGTGTCACTCAGATTATAAAATACATGCATAAAATTGTTTTAAGGACATTTTGACAAAAAAAATTTATTTAAATATATTTTGGCAAAAAATTAACTTAGAATAATCTTTTTTCCAAATGTTCTCCTTTTGTGAAAAATGGTTCTATTATAATAATATTTTGCCTATATATAGCTTAGACCTCTCTACAGAGGCTCAACTAGAATTTTTGAAAAATTCACATTATTTTCTGAGTTACCTCCAATTAAAATAATTATTCGCGTTTTTTTCTTAAAATGGCTCCCCTCTGTTGTCGTAAAATATGAATAAAACTACTTCTAAGTCATATATTTCAAAATTCTAGTTGAGCCTCTGAACAGAGGTTTGAGCTATATACAGGCAAAATATTATAATAGAAGCATTTTTCACAAAAGGAGAACATTTGGAAAAAAGATTATTCTATGTTCATCTTTTGTCAAAATATTGTATTTAAATAAATGATTTTTGTCAAAATGTCCTGAAAACAATTTTATGCATATATTCTAATCTAAGATACACTAAATATCATGAAAATTTTCTATTTATGAGCTTTTGAAAATCACGGTTCCGAACCTAGTCGGATACCTTAATATGTATGGGAAAAAGCACGTAAATTTATTGAAGAAAATGATCCAAATAAAAAAGTATCTTTGAACAAGGTGAGAATTAAAAAATAATATTCTGTGTTATCACATTGTGTGCGAAGTAAAAAAAAAAGGATGGAGGAGCTGGTACAAAATATTTTGGATGATTTTCCAGCTAAAAATGCTTTTCTTTTTCACTGCTTAATATTTGCAAAATTAAAGAGTTCCGTTATTTTTACACTTTTCATACTTTTATTATATTTCATTAATTTTTGATAAATTAATTTGATAGGAGCGAATAGCTCATTTTCTTGTAGAAATAATGTTTCACTCAGTGCTGGTTTAATTAATGCAGTATTTTCGATTAACCAATTAACCCTACTATGTGTTGTATTTCTGTAATAAATGTAAAATGTTTAATCATTAAACAAAATAATATATATTTACAGTTATTTCGTTATCAAACAGCTATCAAAATTTACTCGGAGTTTATACTTTGTGTTATTTTTAACCCTAAAATAAGACTTGAAACCAACAAATTGAAGGTATACCGATTAAGATGAAAATATAGAAATTATAATATTTATGCTTATATATATATATATATATATATATATATATATATATATATATATATATATATATATTAGTTGCTTAATATAGTGCATCTTGTCTGAATTTTACTTATTAGAAATCAGTCTCTGTGACTGAAAATGAGTTTGACACCCCTAAATAAGAATATACAGTCGAAAACTTTTATTTTTTACATTTTGTACTGCGTTTGAGAGTGCTGTCATCGGTTAGTTTTCGAAATGGTTAAAAGCTGTTAAATAGAGCGGATATGAAAAAGTTGAGAATTTTCCTGTAATAAATTATTTCTTTCCTAAAAAAAGAACATTTAAGAATAAATTATAGTTTATTTATAAATATTTCGATATGCGGAAATGGGTGTTGAAAAAGGGAATCCATAACGCCCCGATTGAAAAAAAAAGTAAATCATTTTTTTATTTTTACTATAATATCGCGCTATATCAAGCTTAACGTTGCATAATTTCAATGAAGCAGAACGAAAGTAAGGTATGAAATGTTTAGAGGATGACTGAATGGCTGTTTACAGAAATGCATGGTACATTTATACCCTACTTATTTCATTGTATTTCTTGAAGATTTTTTGAACAGATAGTTCAATTCACGGTTCAGTAGTTACGAATTTGGTTCTTTTCGATGGTTCTTCTCATATAAACGAATTTCATAATTTTAGGAGTGAATCCTTAATTTTAAAATTGATAAAATATGTAAATAACTGATTTATTATTATTAAATAAATGTCTTTTTTACTCTAAACTTATTTACTCTATATTTGATTTTGATTTTTTTTATTAAGAGGAGTCGGAAACCTGTATAACGACAATGTTAAGTTGGCTGTTTTCGATATACCTTTTCGCAAAATCTGTTCTATGTACATGCTTGAAATTTTTCATACAATTAAAGTACTCCTTTCCCATTATACTGAAATAAGCTTTTGGCTAATTTTGATATTTTTAATAATTTATGAAATATTTTATCGGACATATATATAGTAAAATTTGACCCATTTTTCATATCAAAAAATTTGTAAAAAATAAACTTGAGTTTTTTTACAAAAAGGTCATTTTACTGTGCATTAGCCACCATTATAAATATGTCATAAAAACTTACATACCCGTGAACATTATTTTTCCAGAAAAGGTACATCGAACAACAAATACTTACATTTTTAGATAAATAAATTTTGATGTATGACCTTTTGCTTAAAATATTCCTCTTCTTCAAATGATCTACATTTTTTTTTGAATCTCGTCATCCTCCCTCTTCTCTCGTTTTAAGTCATTTTCCTTTCCTAACTTCCTTTGTTTTTTGTAAACATGAGTATTTCGTCTCTAACAGCCTCTGTTATTCCCTTGCCTGTACCGTGTAATTACCAGGCTCAATATTAAGTTTTCTCAAAATTTCTGGTTTTGATACATTTCCTGCATTATATATAAATGATGAAATTGCATTATATGTACCTAATGATAATACTTCTATTTGTACAAATACCGGGTGGGCAAAAAGTCCGTAAAAACTTTAAAAATTCATAAAATCCGGAGAAATGCACGAAAAAAAAACTTTTTGCAGGATCAGCATTAGTATGTCACGGGATTTTTTTTAAGCTAGAAAAAAATAATTCGAAAATCATCCGGTAGGTGGCGCTGTTACAAGCGTCTTTGGTGGAAATATGCAAATTTGACGGCTATAAAAACCTTTGCTCTCAATGAATCCACATTCATTTCACCATTACAAACAGTGAATGTGAACAAGGATGCTAAGTGCTTCGGATAAAGCTCTGTTGGTGAAGTTATTTTACATGAACGAGGAATCAGCGACCATTGCCTTGCGTAAATTCCGAGTTTAGAAAAATGTGAAGAGTGGAAAAGGCCCTTTAACACTTGCAGGTCTCTTAAAGCTTGTTAATCGTTTTGAGGAAACTGGAAAGTTGGAGGATCCAGCACGAGCCGGACGACCATGCTTGAAAGAAGCATGTTCACCCTGCATTGCTGTCAAAATGGAAGCGATTGCGTCCGAAGCAGCTTCAGGGACCAGCAGTGCTCGTGAAGCTGCCAGACGATTGGGCTTACCACCATCATCTGTCCGCAGTATTCTTCGTCGAATCCTCCAGCTGTACCCATACAAATTGCAATCGTGCCATGAACTTTTGCCAGCAGATACCGCACAGAGGGAAGCATTTGCGAATTAAGCCTTCTCTAAAATGGAACAGGATCCCACCTGGGTTTTTAACATCTTGTGGACAGATGAAGCTAATTTATCGCTTCATGGTGACGTTAACAACCATAACTGTCGCATTTGGGCGACCTCTAATCCACGTGAGTACACACAGAAGCCATTGCATTCCCCAAAAGTGACAGCATGGTGTGGTTTCACGGGTTCATTTATCATAGGACCCTTCTTTGAAACGCAGTGCCCAGTAAATGGATGGATAACGGAAATGGTAAATGCTCAGAGTTATCTAACGCTTCTTTGGGAGACTGTCGTGCCATGTTTAATTCAACGAGGTCAGATTTCGAATGTCACGTTCATGCAGGATGGAGCAACCAGTCACACTGCTAACCCAGTTAAGGCATTCCTGATACAGACGTTCGGGGAAAACAGAATCGTTAGCAGGTGCTGCAGGTACCCATGGCCTCCTCGGTCCCCAGATTTAACACCTGCAGCCTTCTGGTTGTGGGGATATTTGAAATCTCGCGTGTATCTATCCGGTCCATCAAGTCTGTTGGAACTGAAAGATGCGATCCGCAGAGAAGTATTCTCCATACATCCGGACATGTTGCACTCTGCCGTTGCTGGATTTGTCACTCGTCTGGAATGTCTTCTCCCCTGTGGTGGTGGTCATGTGGAACATATTCTGGTGTAATAAAGTTGTGAAAGTTTTCTGTTCATTATTTATGCATTGTTTCTTTGATTTGCGTACATCAGCGCCACCTACCGGATGATTTTCGAATTATTTTTTTTCTAGCTTAAAAAAAATCCCGTGACATACTAATGCTGATCCTGCAAACAGTTTTTTTTTTCATTCATTTCTCCGGATTTTATGAATTTTTAAATTTTTACGGACTTTTTGCCCACCCGGTATTTTCTTCGGTACACGAGACCATATTACGTTCAACTTTTAAGCAAAAACAAAGCACTTTGCTTACATTTTTCGCCATTTAAATGGGTGTGCCCAGTTTCAAAGATGATTTAAAAAAAGGTTTTAAGGGCTTCTAATTACCCTAGAGGTTAAAGTAAGATATTTTTGAGAGGTTAAAATCTACACGATTTGAAAATGTAAAAATCTCAAAATTGTCAATTAAGAAGATTTTAGGTTTCCCCTTAACGTCGTACTCTCTAAAGATATTCTAGGGCTATTGGAAACGGGCTCGTTTTTCTGTACCATGTTTTCGGGACGAGGATGACACCTGAGCTGACACCCCTCTCTCCATACTTACACACCACACTAACGTGAGGACTTTTTGCCACGACAGATTTGACATGCCTCATCTCCTTTTCACGGAAGGTCTTCAATGGCACCAGGACATTAACGTTTGACGCACCAGCAATAAGTTCGTGACCATGATCACTGGGCTATCGTTGGTGAATAACGTTTGAAGGATATTAGATAAATTTCTTTTAAAAGATTATAGTATGCATCTCTTTAAAAGATTATAATACAGGTAAAATAACTAATTATTCACTTCTTATTACCTCTTATTTTAAATTTATTTTATTTTCATAAAAATGGATATCTCTCATTTGGCGTGTGGCGTAAAATCGATGGAGGCTTAGAATCGAATAAATAGGGTATTTTGTAATGCTTGCATATAATATTGCTTTATATCGAAAACTAGGCGAGTTTTTACTTCCTGTTTCTAGTAATTTATTTTTAATGATTTGATTACAATTCTAAAGCATAACATATATTACACTAGCCGGGAGGGTGGCAAATTGGTTTGGCGCTGTCTTTGTACGTTCAAGTTTGTGGGTTTGACCCCGGCCCAAGCTAGTGGATTTTCATGATGAGAAAAACCGATAGCGTTCTTGACCAGTGGCGCACATATGGGACCCCTCCTAAAGCACTTGATATTTTTTCCGATTGATTATTATTCTAAGTATATAGTACGTAAAATTTAATTAAGTATTTGTTATTAATGATTAATGTTATTAAATAATGCTAATTATTTATTCAATAATTAGCTTTTTACTGTGTTTTGTTCCCGAAAATCTACAAAATCAAAAGGAACATAATACAAGAATGGGGAACCTTCGACATCGGACCCCCCTCCCCCTTGAGAAATTCCTGTGCGCACTACTGTCCTTGACGTAGGATTCTGCGGCATGTTAAAGATCCCTAGAGTGTCTGTTTGGATTGGGTGCTCTTTGAAAAATTAAATCCCTAGTGCAGTTTCGCATCATCAGAGCTCAAGTGCCGCCATCTGGTGAGGAAACTGGGCGTCAAAATAATATTGTGGCAATTGATATCCACCTGTATGGTGCCATACCAAAATGTGATACCAGCCGCCTAGGAACGTACTAGGTTTGCAATGGTAATTACCAATCCGCAGCCTCATTAGAAAGAAGAAAAAAAAGACAACATATGTTACGCAATTATTGATACTAATCTTTTATAAGAAAATCTAAAGAATTCAGCCTAGAACGATTTGTTCTTGTATGTTCTGACAGGTGTATTAACATTGTATTTTCATTTCTTTTGTTTCATTATATCCTTGAAATATATGTAGAGGTGGATTTTCACAATCGATGTACTGCAGGACACATATAAGCGACAAAAAAATTATCAGTGTCATTAATTAAATTATTTAAGAAAACACCCTATATATATACATAAGGCACAATAGGTTACATTTTACCCATTTTCTCTTTAAATTAATTGTCAAAGATTGCCATTGTACAAAATAATTGCTTGCGTAATACAGTTCAGATAGGCATGCTTAAGCCAAAAGTAAATGTGCAATTCACCAGCCCAACTGTTATATATATTTTCAATATTTACAACTTCAGATATTTAAAATATTTATTACCTAAACGGTAATAAATTAAAGTTATTTCGTTTTCTGACCGTTCTTCTTTGGTGTACTTCATACGTCACATAGTTATAATATGTGTTCATCTTTAAAAAATGTTTGAAATCAATAAATAATATTTTTAAAACAAGATTTTCGTTTTACTTAGTTGAAACAATAAATTCTATTAAATATTAAATATCCATTATTACAAATTATTTAATCTTAGAAATACATAAAATCGTAGTCAATTTAAGATAACTTACAAATGAAATTAATGCATTTGTAATAATAAATACAGTGATATTTATGCACATAAAACTGGGTGTAGGTTGAATTGATGTATATTTGTTTTTCGCATTTTTTTAAAAAATTTTATTGAACATGAAGGTTTTGAAAGTGTTTTGGCTGATTGCTTTTATTCATATTCAATAAGATTTTTTTTATAGATGCCCTTTTAAAACTACGCAAGGGTTATCGGTCTCGGACCTCGCAATTTTGAACCATGTAAAGTGAGAAGAAAGAACAATATCTGAACTTGCTGGGCCTACTCTCCAAACTTTCAAACTTTTTTTACTGTGTACAATAAAAATAATTATAAAAAATAGGATCGGGGTGACGTACGACCACTAATGTTAGTATCGAGTATGCGCCTTCTTCCGGATTAACGTGCATCGATCCTTTTACATAGCCGGCTTTGGGTGGCACCAGGATTCGAACCCACGACACGACAAAACCGGCCACGAGTTCCACACTATGATCACTCAGCTGTAGCGACTTATGGCAATTCAAAGCATAACTTTTCTTTTGCTCAGTATTAATCAATGAGATGTGTAATTCCGCGAAACGAAATTATTACTGCAGCATTTCTTATTTAGGGGGTCACATAGTGTGTTTTTAATAACTGGATTGACTGATGAAGAAATGTATTTTGTCACTCTTCATCCAAAGAAAGTAGAATTATATCCATTTAGTATTTTAAATTATGTGTGTATATGTGTGCTTGTTTTGCCTATTAATTAATAAATTGTAGTAATTTAATAAGTATGATATTTGATTTATCTTTAACTAAATATTTTCTAATGATTTTTCTTTTTATTCTAGATTTGGCTTTAAAGTGTACATTTCAAAGAGACGTCTATTCTGAAGCACAAAAAAAAATGTTACCCACCCAAAATTGCACATAACAACTTGTAATGAAACATCTATGTAATACTTCAGAACAAAAACAGAGTTGATTGAAAAAAGTAAGTAAAATTTGGCAATTATGTAACATTACAATTGAATTTTAAGATAAAAATCATTTTAACTACAAAAAAAAAACCTTATTTACAATAAGAGCTTAAGGTATTAAATCATGAGAATAATAACTAAATCCACAAAAATTAAAAATAGGCATGATTCTTATTGAATTTTATAATTGCAGTATTTATAAAGTATATTAGTAAAAGATGAATAATATAACGTATAAACAGTCGAATGTTATTGTGCTTTAATTATGTAACACTCGCCATTATTTCTATTATTTAAAAATCTGTAATTTGGCACCAGTGTGCAATTGAATTGTTTTTTTAATGTTCATAAAATTTAAAATATATTAAATTTGTATATTTTCAAGCAAAATATCTTAAAGTATGTAATAAAAGTTTTTTAATCGAATATTAAATGTTAATTTTTTGAATAAATCTTAGAATGTTCTTTTTGATTTGCATTTATTACGAATTTCTTAAGCATAGTAAAAAAAAACTATTTTTTAAAAATTTGTTGAATATTCTGATGACTTTTTTTAAAAAATAAATATTCTGATATTTAAAAAAATTAAACTTTTTTGAAAATAAGAAAGCAAAATAAGTCTTTTGAATTCATTATGCTCTTTAGTTTTCTTTTACTGTTGAAAGGTTTTAAATAACTTTGAATTGATATTTATTAAAATCATTCGATGTGAATCAAATTTAGATTAAACAATAAGTTAAAAATGCATTTAAATGCGCATTCTTATTTTTGCAATATCTTTTAAACTTGATCTTGAAGAAACAAGTAAAAGGAAATGCTCCAAGTTTAAAGAAATGCCAAGAAATTACATAACTAATAAAACACATGAAATATAAAAATCTGAGAATCAAGATTAAAATAAGAAGTGTTTCTCTCCGGCCTTTTTTCTATTTTTTTGGTAAGTTCTTTTTTGTTATGTTGAGAGATTTATCTTTTGCATAATACGTGAGTTGAGTGTTTTATTTTCTCATATTTAATATAGTTTAAGGCTACTTTTAAAATATTTTATGAGGTGAGATTTTTTCTATAGAAAGAATGTTTCCTTATTTTAAAAGTTGCAATGCATCTATTATTATTTTCGTATTAATGCCGTCAGTTCGACTGATATGATAAAGTATTGAATAAATCTCTAAATGAATAAGATCTTTGTTAGTAAAAAAGTTAAAATTTCATGTGCTCCCCCATTAGACGTTTTAGATGCATTTGAGCGCAAATTATCAAATAGAGCAATATATCTTATTACAGTATTCTATGATTGTTTTGAAGATTGCTGAATTATGTGTGTGAATTTTAATTTTTGAGTAATCATCTACATACAGTGAAAATGAAGGGACTGAAATACTTTTTCGTGTTAAAGGATATTGCAAACAAAAGAAAAAAACCATACATCAACAAAATTAAGTTTATTAGAGTTTATTTACACAGATGTATATAAACTGCTGGACAATTGCTAAGGACGGATCACAAATTGCTATGTAGCATAACATTAAGCGAGACATGAGGCCTAGTAGGATAAAATATAGTTGCCACACTGTTCAGACATTAGAATAAAGAATATTTATTGTTCTGGAAAGTACAAAAGCTGTGAAACATCTGAAAGAAAAAAAAAATGTTCATTTGATCTGCGTACGGAGAAATGGAACAATGCATCTAAAAGTCAGCAGGCACCTTAAAGAAAGGTATCAGTACGGGATATGTCCACCGTGGAGTGTGATGCAACATTCTACACGTCGTACCATACTTTGCACAACATTATCCAGCAGCTGTTGAGGCAATTTATCCCATTCCTCTGTGAGTGCACGGATGAGGGTGTTCTTGTTTGTCGGAGGATAGTTTCGACCAGAAACTTGCCTCCCCAAAGCATCCCACACATTTTCAATGGGGTTTAGATCTGGAGAGCGCGCTGGCCATACGAGACGTTGAATACCCTCGCTGACTAGACAATCCTGAACAGCGAGTGTTCGATGACATGTTAGGCCGCGGTAGCCGAGTGGTATAGGTATCGGACTGTGGCTTGCTTTGTCACAGGTTCGAGCCCAGTACCACTAAAGACCCGCCGTGTAGGGCAGCGATGCACGTTAAATCTGTCGAGAGCTGAAACGTCCTCCCGTTGGTGTGTGTGTGGTAGTTAGGAGAGGGGGTGCCAGCTCAGGTGTCGTCCACGTCACTTGACCATGGTTCAAAATTACGTGGTCCGTCGCCAAAAGCCCTCGTGTAGCTGAACAGTGCGACGTTAATATTCAATCAATCAATCAATCAATCGATGACATGTTGCGTTGTCGTCCATAAAAACAAATTTATCACCGACAGCACCACGGAAAAGACGAACATGAGGAAGTAGAACTTCATCAATGTATCGTTGGCCCGTCATAGTCCCATTCGCAACCACATGTAGGCGCGTGCGGCCATTGATCATGATGCCGGCCCACACCATGATACTGCATGTCGGATATCGGTCCTTTTCCTGGATATTTTCTGGACGATAAGCAGTACCACTCTCGCGCCAGATCAGTTGGCGTCTACAATCCGATGACAGACTGAACCTACTCTCATCTGAGTCCTGTTCAGTCCAATTGTGATGCTCACGACACCATTGCAAACGGGCAGTACGGTGCTGTCTGGTCAATGGGACACACACAACAGGTCTGCGTGCGTATAGTCCTCCTCCCCTCAAACGTCTGGAAACAGTTTTTCGGGAGATCTGCTTTCCTGAGGCAGCAAGAAACTGATTTGCCACTTGCTGAGCTGTGGTGCGCCTGTTCCTTTTTGCTGATAGGACGATATATCTGTCTTCTGCAGGCGTCTCGTACTTCTAACACGACCTCTCGCGTGCCGTCTACTACACATTCCAGTAGTTTTAAATGACTTCCACAGCCGTGAAACAACGCTGTGAGCGATGTCGAACTCCCTGGCAACATCTGTTATTTTTCGCCCTTCTTCGATCTTTCCAATAATTCGGCCACGCATAAAATCATCTATGTGCTGTCGGGAAGACATGCCAAAAATTTTAAGTTCGTCTATTAAATCTTTCCTGTAAAACTTTGACTTGAAACAACAACTGTCCACACGCGTCAAAACCTTTAAAGCTCTTATGAACGCTATCACGTGATGAACAGACGTGGAAAAAAATTTGCATATACTCATACTTCTTCTTACTAATATCCCGCACTTATTCTAATTTTTCCCATTTTGCTTCCTTTCATTTTGTGGTTGCTATGGATGATAGTGTTATCCGTCCTTAGCAATTGTCCAGCAGTGTATATGCATGTATTTAATAAAAATCAATGAAACAAACACATTCACCAGAAATTTAAAAAATTTAATATAAATTTTCAAATTTTTTGAAAAACAGAACATTTATTGAGTTTTTGAAAAATAATCTGATATTGAGTTTGTTTTTTTTTTAATCAAATAGTTAACAAATTGTTCGATGTCGTCCATTTTTTATTCGTTTTACAATTGCAATATGCGTTTAAATAATTGCGAATAATTTTTTATGATGTTCCTCATTTCGGTTGACGTGGGAACAGGAGCTGCCTTATTCATTTCATTTTTGTCGTCCGAATCTGCATCAATAATATTTTTTGCACTTTGAACAAACACCAAAATGTCTGTCTGCCGTAACTGGGGCTGTACGCTTATTATCATCTACTGCACAATGAATTCTTCCAATAAAACAAAAGAACAGTCCATTCCGGGTGGTATCTTCCGTATTTTGTTAATTACCAGAAGGGAAATCTTTTCACACACATGTTAAGAGATTTTCATTTCCCGTGAAGACCAAAAAAAGCATGAACATATATAGTAGTTTGTAGGGACCGTAGTATTATCTCGTGTTAACTAATATTTCGTCTTAAGCGTTTAACGTATTTCACTGTATTTGTTAGATCAAACTCCTCTCTTCTCCTCTCTCTAAATGCATTGTTTATAGCAAAAGAAATCAATCAAACATGTTCTCTACTGATTTACAAACATCTGCAAGGGAGCTAAAATAGTTAGAACTAAATTCAAGTGTAAATTCGAAGTGTTTTTCTATTTTTTCATTTGTTCATGGGAAAAAAAATGTATTTGTGAAAAAAAGGGAGATTGTTGCTCTTCTGAGCAAAATTTCAAATTTTATCTTTATATATTTCACGCATTTATATTACCAAACAATCATTCTTTTGAAGCAATTTTGGTAGAGTTTGAAATAAAAAGCAGTAAACACTATATCTAGTTAAGAAAAAATTTTCCAGCTAAATAAATATTTGTGACCATCACTGTATTTCCTTGAATACATACATGTTTTAACAGTCGATTTTGCTCATTTTTTTTTGTTCTAAAATCCCGTGTTTTTGCTCTCTGATTCCTTAAAACTGCGCAGCGCATTAAAAAAATTAATAAGAAATAAAACTACAACAAACTCGTTAAGTAAAATTCAAGACAAATTGGGTTCATTTCTTTGTTACATAAGTTCTATTTGAAACTTAATAAATTTGTAATTTAATATATTAACCCTCTTTTTAACATACTGCAGATTGAAGGCAATATTCCGTTCGATCACCTGCTAAATTCGTACAATTGATTTTATTACATAATTATGCACTGTAGCCACCGTGGTCTATATTCTGAGCTAGGCCGCGGCAGTTATGGCCATGAGCTCGTGACCGGCGTGCTATGAGTTCGAGCGTAGTGCAACTGCAGACTCGCCGATACATGTTAATCTGTCGTTACATGTTAAATGTGACATGTTACATGCAGTGGCGCACACAAGGTGGGAGAGAGGGGTCCTAGAGTCCCGGACACCCCCCATTGCCCTTGATTTTTTTTCGATTGGTTATAATCTTATGTATATATTACGTAAAAATTAATTATATGTATTTGTTCTTAAAAATTAATTTTATCAATTAATGCTAATTATTTATTTAATAATTAATTTTGTATTGTTTTTGTTTCCGAAAATCGACAAAATCAAAAGAATATGTTGCATGATACCAAAAGGGTGGACTTTCGACGACCCTAGAACCCCCCTGCCCCCTTGAAAAACTTTTTTTCCCGCTACTGGTTATATGTGATGCATGTTAAATCTGTCGCACCTCAAACGTCCTCCATTGGCGTGACGTGGTATTTTGGAAAGGAGGTGCCAGTTCAGGAATCATCTTCGTCACTTGACCATGGCTCAAAATTACGAGGTCCGTCGCCAGTAATCCAGGTGTTGCTTTATATCTCGACGTTAATAAACACTCAATCACTCATTATACTCTGATCTACATATAACGAGCTATTATCAAAGAAAACCACTAGACTGTGGTATTTGTCTCAAATTGAAATTGGGTATTGGACAATAGTTATTTATGAAAAGTGTCGGCCAAAATATTCAAATAATAATGATAATAATAATAATAATTATAATTATGATAATAATATATTGTTCAGAATCGAAAATAATTCGAAAATTGCTCAGAAAGTTCCAGCTTTAGCTGCCGTATATAGATTTTGACCCTGTAACTTTATTGCCTCGTGGCAACATTCACTGTTTTTACAATTTTCTCCATAAACAATAAAAAAATGTAAAAATTCTGAAATAAGTGTAGTTTTTTTTTATTATCTTGAATCCAAAAATCACATAAATCCTAGTTTATGAGTGACAAAGGGTTACTATATCAATTTATATAACAGTATAACCTAGATAATCGCCCAGTGGATGAGTAGTTAGTGCATCGCGCTTCCACACCACAGGTCCGAGGTTCAAAGCCCAGGCTGGGTAAGGTTGACTCAGCTTTCATCCCTTCAATGCGTCGATAAAATGAGTACTAAGCTTGCTTGGGAACTTAACTCTGGGGGCTTTCGCATCAGACTGACCACCTAACCGGAATATCTGCTATACACCTCAAGGCCCAAGGTTGCGTATACTGAGTTGGGCACAGTAGGCCTTGTCCCTCATGAGATGTCGTGCCACTGAGTTAAGTTATAAAATAAGTTGTTAACGCATCAATTTTTTGGAAAACTGTAGTTATAAATACAATTTATATGTAAGAATATTCATTTGGAAATCAAATTTAAAAAGAAATTAAGAATAAATACAAGAAGACTTTTACTTTTGAATTCTTTAAAAATTAATTGCAATTAGAACGTTTCAGATGAGAATTTAAAAATATATAATTGTAAGAATATTCTTTTTCCTCGTTTATTCATAATACACTTGTTACTTCCCCAAATTCGCTTTTATTAAAAAAAATATCGAGAATTGTTTATTGAACCGTAGTTTAATATTACCTACCCTTAAAATAGAACAATGTATTACATCAGCAAGCAAATATTTTTGTGGATCCCCACTCTGTTTTTGTATTACTGACTTCAATGGAGAAAAAAAGAAAAAGACATGAAAAAGAATTTATTTTTCTTGTTCAAATATTAATCCATCGCCAGCACGAGACATAACATCCAACTTTCGTGACATCCCCTCATCAAAAACTTTGTGTTCGGTTCCAAAATGTCTATTTCCACAACATTGATTTCTGTTCAATTCAGAGAAATATTTGAAATATATTGACCCGTCATGTCTTTTCTGCTTGGATTATATAATGCCTTGACACCGGACACATCGATCGATGAGATTTGATTAATGGTTTTATTGACTTCTGGAAGTTTTTATTGTTTCCCGCTCGTTTATTAATCACGTTTAGGCTTTTGATTAAATTCTGTTTCTGTAGGTTTTATTTAAGGGAAACTATATAAATAAAATGATTAATGGGTGGTGGAATTCCGTCAGTTTTTGTGACATAATTTTTCATTTAAAATTAATGTTTCTGGGAATATGAAGCTTCCGAAAGCAATAAAATTCAAAACAGAAGGTTCAGGCATTCAGCCAGAATAATAGCAAACATTTGTTAGAGTCGGTATTGAATAAACAAAATCATGTCATTATTGATATTTTTGGGAAATATATTTCGCATGATATGATATGTATGTGTTTGAATTTTCCATTTTGGGGCACTTGTAATGGAGGGCGGTCCCATCCATTAGTGTACGGGATTTAGAAGGAAGATTATCCATAGTCAAAACGAACACTATTTAATAACAAGTCTCAACAACCTAACATATTTCAATAGCCTAGTTAGGAAATTCACTAATGGATAAATATGGGAGCAATAGCGAGGGAGACGAGATAATTGAAGATTTAATTTTAAATCGGATCACTTATTCTTAGCACGTTCTGGCAATACACCTTCTAAATATTTGAGTATAAGTTCTAAGTTAATCTAATTCAAGCCGACACTAATCCAATTTAAGCAGCTAATTGACCAAATCGTCAATCCTTACTAATATTATAAACGTGAAAGTTTGTATGGATGTTTAGTACTCTTTCACGCAAAAACAACTGAACGGAATGAAACTTTACAATAATATAGCTTATACATCAGAATAACACACAGGCTATAATTTATAAGGATATTGTGTGAAGTGTCCAAAATATTGTCAAGAAAGAAGGAAAAAATTCTGCCATCTGCAAAAAAGCCCGCGACAGCATATATCTATCTTTTATGTGTGAAGCAAAACTTTGCATTTTGTTTTGTCTACGCCAGGTGCCAGGAATTGCGAAAGCTTGAACAGGCGGAGTGTGGGGCTGATTACAATTTTAACATAAAATAAATACAACAAAAAGTAATATCAATGTATTACACTTCCAAATATAAATTATTTATACTATTTTAAGCGTTCATTACACAAAATTTGTAACAATGTGTTACTTTTGCTGAGCAGAGATCAACTTAGGAAGGTGTTTTAAGAAATCGACCCACAAGAGAGTTACGGGGAGTTATAGATAAAAAAAAAATGCTTTTTACCAGCTATTTGATCTACAGACTTAAAATTTAACAAACGGGTTTTTTTAATCAGCTGAGATATGCAAAAAGTTTTTTTTTGTTTGTTTAATTTGCAATTCACGTAAAATTAATTAATTAAAAATTTATTTATCCTTCAATCTGTATTTTTTTTTCAATTCACCCGCACGAAGAACAGGTGTAACAGCTAGTTGAAGATTTAATTTTAAATCGGATCACTGACTCTTAGCACGTCCTGGCAATACACCTTCTAAATATTTGAAGATAAGTTCTAAGTTAATCTAATTCAAGCCGACACTAATCCAATTTAAACAGATAATTGACCAAATCTTAAATATTAATCAAATAATCTACGAAGTGCTCTGTACAAAGTTTACGTTAATCACTAACTGCTATCCATTAGCTTCTAACCTCCTCTCTCTCTCGAATCTGAAAGTTAATTTTTAAATACATGCCTTGATTTGAATAATTCGCGTCTTCTTCGGAGGAGGAAAGTTTTCAATAGAATAATACTTAAAGAACAATTTTTCCCCAAGAGAATTAATAGGAAGTACGCGAATCAATCCGTCAAACAATGACAGCCTCTAAATCTCTTTGGGAATACATTTTGTTCCAAGTATTGTTTTTAGTTTACACGGCACTTAAATACGTGTAAAATTCTTACTTATAGTGTTTAAGCTTGATTGTGTGTTTAGTTTTATTCGGAAAAGTTAACTCTTTTTTAAATTATAATCTAGGCTCATGTGTAGAAGAAGGGGGGATATTGAGTGAATTGAAAATTCGATAGTATTATATATAAAAATAATGAATTTTTTTCATTCATCTCAAAAGTCTTAGTTTAAATATATTTCCTTTCGAGTCTTGTCAGGCTACAATTGATTTTGAGACTTTCAAACTGCAAAGATATTCCAAAATGATGTTCAGAGAACCAAGATTGCCTTGGTGGACTGGATCATACGTATATTTTTATTTACACAGAGATTGAATCTTGGATACTATAAGTTGATGATGAGTAAAAGTAATCAGTTTTTTCACAGCACAATTCAAAGTACAATGGTTGAGATCCTTTAACTGCAAATTTGACCACGATAGTCGAGCCACATTTGCATTGTAACTTTTGAAATTAAAAAGGATAGCGTGATATTGATTAATTTAAATATTTAGTTTATTTTTGTCACCGCTATTATTTACATATTATACATTGAAGTTGTTAAACTTATTCATTAGATTAATATAGTCCAAGTTCTGTTTGTGAGGAAGGACTTTTTGGCGTCCGTTCTCAACGAAGTTTTCAGACCATCTCTCCTTCTCTCTCTGCCCTCGCTAGGGTCTAGGGGATGACAGAGTTTGGCGTCTTTAGCTTTGAGTTACATCCGGTTCGTGGGGGGAGTGGGGTATCTCGTAGTGTCAAGTTACCGGGTCGATGTCCAAGACAAGACCGCGTAATATTTTTAAGGGTGCGGGTGTTTCTTGAATGTGTGGTTCATATCCACAAAGAAGCCGATTCACAGCTGTGTGGTGGAAATCGTTACAGCATATAGAGATCCTTGTATACAGATGTGTTCGTGCGCATGGTCGCTGACTCATGGCTGACTATGTTTCTACCAAATCAGGTGTATTTTTTTAGGTGCTGCAGGAGACCCGCCAGTGCAAAAGATCTGATCCACGTTACATCTACATTGGCCCAAAGTTCTCACGTTGACATGGTGGGGAAATATGGAGACTAGGGTACCAGTCAGGTGTCTTCCTCGTCACTTGTGTGTGTGTGTGTGACAGTGGTTTAAAATTACGAGGAACTTCACCAATGGTCCTAGTGTTGCTTCTTCGAACTGGTACGTTAACAAGTAATCAATTAATCAACTTATTTATACATATTCAGAAAAAAAGAGCTAAAATATCAAGTTTCTATTCTTAGACTGGAACAATTAAGTTATATATTTTATGTTTATTTTGGTCTAGATATTACCTTGTTTTAAGGTTATAGAAATTTTTGATATCTTTCGGATAGCAAACTAAATTCTGGTGTGAATAATGATAAATGTTCAGCTTTTGTGGCAGTTTTAAGTTTTATATAATTCTTACAGTTTTTATGAAGATGGTATAGCCTGTATTCCTATGTATTCTCTATGTACTAGTTGATTGCTTTAAGTTAATATGGTATTTTAGAAACGTCCTAAATACTGCTGGAGGCAGACATTTTCAAGTGATGAGGCTACACCAGAGTTGTGACCTCCCATTCTCGGTTTCTACATTAAAAACAAATGGATTTGAGATAAAACCGATTTTGTTTCATGAAAAATTAGTTAAATATTGTAATTACGGATATAAATGTCGATATCAATTTTAATCGATCTTTATGCTATTATTTATTATTTTTTTTACATCGGTATTTATTAGATACGGGAGGTTAACGAACTCATACACTTACAACCGACAAACACATTCGAAATAACATAATAAAAAGAGTAAAAGTTCATTAACTAGGGTTGAATTTCCACCATTTCATTTATATCTTTTATTACAAGATTAAAAATGGACTACATTCTTTCATTAATTTCTTTCATAATTCAGACACACACACACAAAAAAGAGACTCAGTGTCGTTTTATTTGCTTTGAAGTTGATATTAAAAAAGAACTTATTCCTGGGATTTTTCTGTTTGAGCAACTGTTGACGGGTGAAATCTAGTTGCGGGATTTCCGCCAGCCGAGTTGATTTAATGTCTATTGTCGTGCTCCGCCGTTGCAAAAGCCTTTAAATACGGGTCGATTGTTTTTGGTTCACGTTTCCATGTCTTCGTGTATGTTGATGCATAGGAATGGGTTTTTAAATCTCGAAAAAGGAATGCCGGTTCCGTAACCCAGCAGAATTTCTGATATATCTTTCTTTGATGCTCTGACACGCACCGTGAGGAAAAGGAGCAAAGTGCGCATGCCAAGTAGGTGATAAACAGGCAAAAATATGGCTCTATTTTCGAATTATTTAACCATTGATTGTGCAATGTCTTCCTGGTGACACTGATGGCAATGTCTACCTTTCACCACAGGCGTAGCTAGTCCCAAGTGTGCCCTGTACCAAAACTCCTAGGGGGTCCTTTTTTTGGAAATAGGAGCTTTGTTAATGGGACTATTGCTAATATTTTACGTGTTTTACTTATACACATTGAGGCCCAAAATCATTGATATGGCGGTAGCTGCACCCCTGCCTTTTGCACTAATCCTGAATGTTCGCAAAGGCGGGTCTTCGGTACAGATTGCATCGTTTTTGAGAGAATATAGAATACAGTGCAAATCGTTTAAAACGAAACTGAGGGGGTTGAAAAATTTTTTCGGATTAAAAGAATTTCATGTTAAGGATATTGTAAAAACCCCTCACATATTTAATAAAATTAAGCTTATTAGAGTATTTTATTTACATAGCATGTATTTATGGATGTATTTAATAATAATCAATGAAACAAAAGCATTCACAAGAGCTGAATGAAATTTAACACAAGTTAACAAAAGTAAAATCTTTACAGATTTTCATTTTCGTCTTCTGTTTTTGATCAACGGCCTTAAGAAGCTCCATCTTCATTTAAGCAAAATAGAAATTTGCTTTTTTTGCTTAAATGAAGCTCATAGAAAAATATTTTAATATCGGGGGGAAAAAAACGTGAAACCAGTTTGATGAGAAATTCTAAGAGTTAACGGAAAAGTTTGTTGCGAAAAGGCATTTTTCTGACACTCTTCACACCTTACAGTAAATAAGTAAATATGTCCCAATAGGATCCAAGACTTTATTAAAAATATATTACTATATATTGCTGATATCTAAATATTTCAGTTTTGACAATATAACTGTGTTTTTCATTACCGGAAGGGGAAAAAAGATTAGAGTCAATATTTTCTAAAGTCTTTTTCTGCAGGGAAAAAAGCCTTAAAATGATCTAAGTGAAATTACAAATCAAAATATATAAAATAAATATATTAAAATTGGATTGGAAGGATTATATTTTATTGAAAATAATCCGTTTTAACTCTAAGCCTTGCGAAAACAAAAAGTATAATTATAGTAGAAATCAGAATCGCGCCATACAGTTTGTTTTGAAAGCAGGTGAGAAATGACGTTCTATTTCATTGAGAGATTTCTGAATCTAAATGGGTTCTCTCCTCATACTTAAATTTCTAGACGGGCAATCGACACAACTTGTCTGACAGGTAAATTGTTTGACGAATTCTCGAAGAAGAGTCCAGTGTTTATTTTTAAGCTTAAATATAAGCTCTAACATTTATTAAATTATAATTTGTAGGTGTTTGAAAATGAGTAATACAAAAAGAACTTCTTTAAAAGTTTCGCATTGGATTAAATTAAAATAAAAAAAACAAGCTGGGTTTTAAATTAATGTTAAAATACACTAGAACGTCATTTATCCGAACGTTTACTATCCGGAGCGTCAAATATCCGAACCAGTTTTTTCAGAGACCTTGCAGCGAAAAAACGAAGGTGTACAATGGTACAGCGAAAAATAAGTGACAATTTTTCACAATAAAGGTAAAGTTGCGACATTTTGCTTTTTCTTCTAACACGTTTCCCGCACATGTGATGATTTTCAATATTCGTATAGTGTCCGGTTTCATATACTGCATGGATCGCATTCGGTTTCGGTTATCCGAACAATTGCGTATCCAAACGGTATCCGGTCCCAAATTGATTCGGGATAAACGACGTTCTACGGTAATAAAAATGTGTGTAATGGTAATATATGTTGTATCATGCACTGATGAATCATTAGAAATTGGAAATAAATCGATTTTTAGCTGGGATATAAATTCAATGAAATGGAATATTTTTATTTTACTTTATTAAAAATGAAATAATTAAGCATTTAAAATAAAGTACCTTAATAATTTAAAGAACGCATTTTTATATAATTCAGCGTATAATAGGATTATTGCTTTGTACATGCTCTTTTATCATGAAATATGTGAAGCCATCTAAAATCTTAGATATTTTAGAGGCAAATGTAACGAATGTATGTATAATTATTTGCTGCCTTTTTGACAAAACATGACATATTAATATGCTTGAATTTTATGTTATAACTAACACAAACAAAAGATTTATTAAAATTTAAATGTGGTAATAAAAATATCAGGCTGAGTAAAAGGGTTTCCACCAGGGGGAGATACCTGCGCTCCAACAGCGGCAATTCCCATTGTAACGTCGTCACTCCCAACAGTGATCGGCGTCTTTGGTGGACCCGACACCCACATGTGCATCTTGCAGCTGCAGCGCAACCCCTTTTTGACCCCCGAGGAATCGAACCCCGTCGACCGGAAGATGAGGAAGAGATGCTTTAAACTTTCACGGGAGTGGTGGCCAACGATTCCTCCTCTCACTAATTATTGGACTCTAACAATCTTTAATTAAGTTTAATAACTTCAATGTATAATTCAGTAACTAATATTCAATAGTTGTGTGTGTGACGTAAATAAATTCAATATTTAAATTAACCAAGAATACGCTACCATTATTCTTTCAAACGTTACTCCATGGTAGTTAACCTTTCTCCAAACGGGTTTTTGCATTCTAAATCTGGAAGTTGGAACTACACGACTGTGTAATTTGTTTGTCAAAACTTTATTATCTTGTGCATCCAAAAAGTATTTAAAATGGAGCAATCACGTCAACAGATCAGAACGATTATGTACTATGAGTTCTGAAATAAACTCAGTGCAACTGAATGCCACAAAAAAATGTGTGAAAGTTTAGGTTTCAATACTGTTTCTTGTGATGCAGTAAAAAGTTTGGTTTCGAAAATTTAAAGCTGGGAATTTTGACTTTGAAATGAATGACGTTCTGGCTTCCCTACTGGGGTTGATTGTGACCAGTTAAAGCAAATCATTGATCAATACAGAAATGTTTCAACACAAACTATTGCGTTAGAACTTGACGTCTGCCAAAAAAACAACAGTTAATGCTCTCAAACGCATACGTTTCAGTTTAACCGCTGGGTGCCTCAGGTATTGACTGCTGGAGACAAGAGCAAGAGAAAAGTGGTCTATTTGGCTCTGCTCAGAGATCAAAGTAAAGAACATTCTGGGCAGAATTGTGATCCGACACGAAAAATGGGTGTACTACAACAATACAAGCCGTGAAGGAGGCTGATTAGCACTCGCGTAATCAGTAGCAACTAATAAGAATGTGTTTCTCTGTATCTGGTGGGATTGTCGTGGAATTATCTCTAAGGTGTACTTGAAAAGGGAGTAGACTATCAACAGTATAATATACAGCAAAATGCTTATTAAAGTTAGCGATGCCATTCGCGGTGAACGTAAAAAGGAGTTCAGAAGAAAGGTGGTTATCTTTCATCAAGATAACGCCCGACCACATGTTAGTGCGATTACCAGCTGGACGCTCTACACCCTGGAGTGGGATTTGATGCAACATCCACCGTACAGTCCAGACATGGCGCCTTTGGATTACTATCTGTCTTTACATTTGCAGCTACATCTTGAGGGCACTATCTTCCATTCAGATGACAAAGTTATAAATGAGGTCAATCACGTTCTGTACTCGTGCATGCCCCAGGTTTTCGCAGAAGGGATTGAAAATTTGCCAAAACGTTGACAGACTATTAGAAATTTAAATGGCGATCACTATCCTCATTTGCTTTGCTGATTTTGTATATATATATCATTTTACAAGACTTTTTTGGGGCGGAAAACTTGTTACTCAACGTAATATATTTATAGTATTAGAAAAGTCAATATCGTGTTTAAATTCTCTATAAAATTAGAACTCTTTATAATTTACATTTCAGTTTCCAGAATGAAATCTATATATGCTTAGTAATAATTAAATACGGTATAGAATAAATAAGAAAAAATATTTTTAATTGAAAACTAATGTTAAGTGTTAATCAATTAAGTTGCAAAATACGAAAAATGTAATAAATTATAAATATTAAGTACTTTAATTTTGTTCTTTGTTTGTTGTATTAAAAATTACATTTCAAATCTATACTTACACTTTAAGTAATTTTAATTTGGAAGAATAGTCTATGTCTGCATATCATTAATTAGTTTTAATTACATTTTCTAATTAAAGGTAAATTTTAATTCATGAAAGCAGGGATGCTTTTAAATACTTGACAATAATGCATTTTACGAGCATAAAATATAGGCAGTTCAGTGAATATATTTTCTACATTTTAGATTCTTTAAAGTTTTTTTCTTTTTGAATTTCTATTATAATTAATGTTCTGTTATTTCATCGGTCGAAATTGTTTTCTTCGATGTTATCGTTTGTAATGTAACACTTGGTAGTGGAATGAAAAAAAAAACCGTTTTTATTAGGAAAAATCTGAAGTAATAAATTATAATTATTCTAAAATGATTAAAAAAGCAAGGAGAAATATTATTAATATAAATTATATTGTTTGCTTTTATATAGTTCATATTTTAATAAAATAGTATTTAAAATAACATGCTGGAATCATATTTAAATTTAAAAATGAATGTCTCTAAAGGACAAATACCTTTTTAGAGATTTTCAAATTATATCAACGTAAAATAAAGGAAAAATTGTTTTATCAAGATATATAAATAAATATATTTTAGTAGCGAATAATATTTGTCACTTAGTATATATTACCTGTATAGTACTTTTTCTGACCATTTTTTGTATTCGAAATTAATGAAAATAAACATTTTAATAATGAAACAAGAATTTATGTTAAATATTATCTTGTTCCATATTGATATTCTATGAATTTAGTTTCAAAGCAATCTTGAAAAAAACTCAACTTTTCTAATTCTAAGAATTTTTTAAGTACACGAAGAGATGCTATTTTCGATCAGATTGAAAATATTTCGTTTTGCTCTCTTTAAGTTTACAATCTTTTAGTTCGAATTTAATGATAAGTTTACATATACAGAATCTATTGACTTTCCTAATAAAAACACACACACACACAACCATTTTTTTAAAATTCACACAAAAGTAAATATGTGCATTCAGTAAAAAGTTTATATCAAATGTTCTTGAGAATTTTTTCTGAACTTTATATTCCGTAGTTAAATTACTTCCTGTATTCGGTTTAAATTACGGGAAAAGATATTGTAATGTATATTTAGTTTCAGAATAAAAATCATCTACTGTGTAAAATTGTAAAGCTGAGGAGTATTCCCGTGAGTAATATATAGTTAATTCTCGTCTGTTTGGTGCATTCGTTTATTTTTTTAAAATATTTTTTCGATCATTAAGTTTTATGTATTTCAGATTTTGCGTTTTTATTTGTTTGATATTAAATAAGATTTTAAAACTTTTTTTAGGTATAAAATTGCATTATATTAACATATTTTTCCTTTTTTGATATCGCGCCACCTTATAAAAACAGTTTTTCAGATTAAATGCCATTCAGACTTGAACTACGAAAGATCAAATATAGAATATATTTTGCATTGGAATTAACAAATAATAATAAAGAATTTATTTTTCTATCTGAAGCAATGTGCATCATTTGAGAAATCTTATATCTATAATAATAAAAAATAGGTATTTAAGTCATGTTTTGAAATTTAAATGCAAAGTAAGTAAATTATTTTCAATGCATGATTGCTTGGATTTTTAGAATATCATGTTTTGTTTATTAGTTTCATGTTTAGTATAATATTTTAAAATAAAAATTTCGTAGTTGGTTAAAATTCCGAATTTGCTCTCTATACAATTTGAAACCTATCTTTCTCTAACAACGTACAGTAAATCTGTTTTGCGCTTTTATTTTAATTTTTAAAAATGTACAAGATTGATTTTTTTTTAGATTTTCCTCAGATTCTTTGTTAAAAAGTTTTTGTAAGGAGAAAGCGAAGGAAAAAAAAGCATATAAAAATAACCAGTATTTTTCGATGCATAGTTACTACGTAACAAAAAGAAAGGAATGTAGATAAGAGAGAGTGTTTATAAATCCGATTATAAATCTTCCTCAGTAACATTCCTTTCTGATAAAATAAAAAGCAGTAAAGGGAAAAATATTAACATCTTTTTTTATTAATTTTTTCCATACATCGAAATAAAAGAACAGGATGAATTTTTGTGTAAGTTGAATTAGGAGCTTTAAATTGCGAACTATGTATGTATTAATATTAAAATATTTATTAGCATTAACTAGCTAACCAACGATTTAGTCATGGACTGTGTCACATTTTTTTTTTTTTTTAAAAGAATTACATTATTTATTTGAAGAAGCCAAAATTGAGTGGTTTCAAAATTCTGACGAGTTTAATACCTAAAATTATTTTAAGCTTTCATTTTTCTGTTAATGTTATAAATATTTCTTTTCCCTTTCTAGGGCTCATAAGTTTTTGGAAATTATTTTGATTATGGGTTCAAGACTCTCAAAGAAAGTAAATTTTTAAAAATAAAACTTTATTTTGTGGGTATGTTTAAAATGAAATTTCTAGAAACGTAATTTTTCAACTAATCTCTATACATTCTTTTTTTTTTGTTATTTTAAATATAAAGTAAAAATTTTTCATTAAATATCTAAAAAATAGACATTTTCTTCTGGCGATGTTTACTGAATTTTATAAAAAATAAAATATATAAAAATAAAATCTCAATTTAATATTATGCACACATCTTATATGTAACGAAAAAAATAATATTAAAGGAAATCATACATAATTAAAAATTAGTGCTACATTAAAATCGTTTGGTCCCAAAACGTGTCAAGAAAGAAGAAGTCAAATGAAATAGAAATAGTTCGAAAGGTTTTGAGACAAATTTTGTTGAAATTACATTTGTTTTAGAGTCTGATAAGTTTGATCCCGTTTTCAATATTTTTTAAACTCTTGATTGCAGATTATTTAAAGTAAAATTGATGTTTTTTTTATTTTAATCTAATAAATCCAAGAGAAATTTCAAGAATATGTTATATCTAGAAGAAAAGTCTTAGAGTTTGAAATGTTCAAAAACATATTACAGAAAGGAAAATCTTCTCTGAGTGAAAAAGAAAAACAATGTGTTCAAGTTGGAAAGACATTAATACAATAACAAAACAAAAATACTGATTTAATAGTTGCTTAAGCATTTTGTATAATTGGTCATTTGTTTGTGGTCATTTTTAAACTTCTAATATATATATATATATATATAGTTCAAAGAGTATTTGATATTTGAAATGGGAGTTTTATTTTTAAAAACTATATTGAAAGCTTTAAAATACATATTTTATTTTAAAACGTTTTATACAAAAAAAAAAAAAAAAAAAAATCTTTTCCATACCTATAGTATTGCAGAAATTTTTCCATATTTTTTATCAGGGGGATGTTTACAAAGATGTATTTAAAATAAAATAAATCTCAATATTCTCAAATATAAATGACATTCCTTCAACATTTTATGAAAAAAAAAGTCATTGAATTAATCTAAAGAAAAGAAAATGGCTATTCTTTTATAGAGTGTAGGAGTACTGTTTACAGTCTGAATACTTATCAGTTTTGGAGAAAAATGTAACGCTTTCAATTTAAGAAGACAGGAAATATCATTCATAAGAAGTTTATTCAAGATTAACTGCAAACACAATATGACATAACAATCTACATTAATTCTCAGTCTGGACACCGTGTTATCTCTTCCGGAGTGACATCAATTTGTTCGTTTTTACGTCGAATTTCGAGAATTGTTTTTAGAAGATCCTGTTACAGCTGTTCCTTGACAACTACTATGATGTTCTCTCGTATTTTTAACAGTGTAGATCTTGAACGACAACATGTGTGATCTAAAAGTTATTGGAAGTTTTTGTGTCAATGGTTATGATTTTAAATCTCAGTGTAAAAAGGAAGAAAATAGTATTTGGTTTCTTAATTTATAGGTTATAACTAGAAATTTGGTGTAATATGTCTAATAGATCTTAACATTTTTCCAAACAAATTTTTTTTATTTGTTGGTGTTTTGCTATTGCAGACCTAGTACATTCCCCAGAAGCTGGTATTTCTTCTTAGTACGGCACCATATAGGCGGATACCAATCGCCTAAAGTAAATTGATGACCAGTTTCCTCCTAGGGAGAGGCACCTGAGCTATGACGATGCAAACCTGTGCTAAGATTTAATTTTGCCGAGAGCACCCAAGTCAAACAGACACTCTAAGGATCTTTTACATGCCGCATAATCATTTGGCGTGGCCGCCGTCTATTTTCTGCATCGTGAAACCCACCGACTAGGGCAGGGGTCGAACCCGCTACCTTAGGTGCAGAAGGCCAGCGACAAACCAACCACGCCATCCAGCCGGCCATTTCCAAACAAAATCATATTTTTAAAAAAATGTACATGTTTTCATATATACTTTATTTGTTTTATTCTATATTACATGGAAATTTTTTGATTTACAGTTCAATTTATTTTTGCACGCATGAAAAAACAATTGTTAGTGTAAAAACTGTATAAAATTTATGACTTTTAATGTAATCCACCCCTCAAAATTTGTCTATTTTGTATCCATGAAATATTTTTACGGATATGATTAAAATATATTAACAGGTAATTCAATTTAAGGGATAACATTTAAATGATTACATTTTTTTTTATATCTAACATCATTTCATTTTATAAGTAAGTAAAATTCGAAGGTAATAAATAAAAAGAAAATTCCTCACATAAATTTAGTTGTTTCATTGGATTTTATTAACATCATAATTAGAAACAATTCCAAGGCAATCATGTCAAATCTCATAATTTTGAACCGTGATTAAGCGGCGAACTTAAGATTGGGATCAAAGAATAATAAATTAAGTTTACTTTAAAAATATTTGGTAAACAGTACGATATACGGATATTGGTTTTTGTCCATTGACTTTCAAATTTAAAAAAAAATGGAAAAAAAATGATTATATTGTAAGATTTAAAAAATTCGTAGAAAACCTAAAAATATTTGGTAAACAGTACGATATACGGATATTGGTTTTTGTCCATTGACTTTCACAATTAAAAAAAATGGAAAAAAATGATTATATTGTAAGATTTAAAAAATTCGTAGAAAACCTCAACAAGCATGACTTCTAAAAAATATGAAAAATTGAAGGTCGTAATTTTTTTGAGCGAAATCCAAGTATAAACTTTTAGTTAGAAAACAAATTCGGATAATTTTTTTTGGTTTTGTAAATTCTTTGTGATTCTTTATATATTTCCTTTTGAAGAAAAATTACGAGTCGTTTTTTTAAATTTTTGCTTGAGTGACGAAATGACGTCAAAATTTTGTTTAAATGATCGAAAAAAAATTCATTTGTCAGCCTTGGCAAGAGTTATCAACCGAAAGAGACAAAATGCAACCATTGGGAAAAAATTACAATTACTAAATGCACTGGGACTTTTTTTTTGAAATTATAGGCTTACTTTGGGACCGATGCCAGTTGTTATGAATAATATTGCAACCGTTTAACCTATTTCGTGTCTTGAAGGTGGGTTGGTAGGATTGTTTTCCATCTAGCAAATTACTTATAACCTTAGCGAATAAAGTGTTTAAATCTTTCCTTGATACATAAAGAATATTAGCTGAGTAGTTTCCACAGCCAGATTGCATTTCAACATCATTTTCACTGAAATATGTATTTTTAAAAAATAATAGGTCTTCAGCTTTTTTTGGGCATACTATTTTAATATTTTCATTTGTAATAATTATTTTTATTGTATTTTTCGCTCACATCTCTTTTTCGAAAGAAAAAAAAAACTACCCGAATATATCTTTTCAATTTTTCAATCAGGAAGTAATTACCAATCGCTGTTTACAAAGATTTGAATTGGTATGATCATCATTAAATCTTTTTAAATAAATTCTCTTATTAATAATAATTATTCCAATCAATTCCTTAAAAATGTTACATATTCCAATTAATTCTATTTAGAAATATATTATTAATAAATAGTTTATTATTTACACATCAGCTGGATAATAATGTATCTAAGTCGTGTGTTCGAATTGGAGAAAAGTGCCGCTTTGATTTATAAATATAATTAACTTATTATTTAAATCAAATATATTTCAGTTGTATATTTGACACGTTTAAATCAAATGACATATAACATACACTTATATTTTGTTCTATGTGTGTCAAATTCACTCATACAGTTGACTCGTAATTTTATCAAAATAAATTAAGACAAAATTTATAGAACATTTTCCACATTCTATCTATTTATATAATATTTATTTTGTTTAAAAAAATCAAGTATCTTTTAAACAGATGAAACATTTATTGAATTGAGTTTGATAACGAAATTAAAATAACATTCTTTAAACTATTCTTTTTCTTTTCAACATGTAGGGCTTACAGTTCAATGAAGGAGAAACCACTGCTTTTGTTATTTTAAGGGGACCCATTACCCTAAAAAGGGCCAAAAAGTATCGATTTTTTTATTACCTTATTTTAATTGTGTGGCTTTTTATATATATGTATAAAATTTCGTAACTTTAGCTACATTATTTAACCAGTTATTTACCTATTTTAACAGTGTGTCTAAGCGAAAACTGAAACTAAAACACGTAACGTCTGCATTTGTTTTTGCAGACATTATTGACTTTCGAAAGTTTAAACTATTTTTTTTATCGATCTCTTATTTTTCATGACGATTACGTACTCAAAGCACTAAGTTTTATAGTAATCATTATAAAGTTTTGAAACTATCTCCGGTTGTTTTTCATACAATATTTGACAATTCTCTGTGCATGGTGAATACTTTTTAAGAAAAATAATAAAATTTAGAAATGGTTGTTCTTTCACTGTTTTTGTAGTGTCCAACACGAAAAAAATTGTCAGAATGAAAGTATTACTCGTAATATCAACCTTATGCACAGAATGGCGAGGAACACTTTGTAGAAGTAGCATTGAAATATTTAAAAAAAAATTTAAATGTGTGTGTTAAAATAATTGCTTGTTTATAAAAATAGTGTTTTTCTTCGGACATGTACATTTTATGTGTGTTCAAATAGGGTACATCTAATTTTTTAACATTTTATATAAATTTAAACACTTTTTATGTAAATAGTGTACAGCAGGGGTGTTACACTCAAAGGCTAAGGTTTAGTAAGGCTAGACAAACAAGGTTTAACTTTAGGTTGGCCGCAAAAGAATTCGATATTCATAGCAACGTAGATTTATTTCGTATACTATATTATAATAAACATACATGAAAGAACAAAAAAAATTTAGTGTTTACGTCCTGACATTCGACATTTCTTCTCTGCTACTATATTTCCTATTTAGGGAGAAATTTTGTTCGCAGTTATTGCTTTCAAAACTGATCCAAGGGAAGCGTCATTAATACTATTATGGTAACCTAAATCGTCATAATATCTAATTGTGGTATATTCAAAATAAATGTACGCATTTTGTTTAACAATAGCAACAAAAAGAAAGAGTATGATTAAAAACGCTTAGCGAATTCTACTGATTTTATTTTTATTCTGTTTTTATTTCTTATTTTATTATATGTTATTGTGTGCCGATATATTGGCCGGGCCGTATAAATGTTTGTTGAGGGCCACATGTGGCTCGCAGGCCGTGAGTCTGATTCTCTCGATGTACAAGGTAGCGTGTCCCGTTAATCAAAACAAAAGTATGCACGTGGCTTAATTTGATCATTGATTATAAATTGAAAATCTTGTATTCTTAGTTTTCATTTGACGAAAATAAAGCATATTAACATATGATTCAATTTTTTGCTTATTTTTTCGTAGTCTTTCCAGCAATATATTTTCTTTTCCGTAAAAAATACCGGAACACATCATAAAGATTACATGAAAAATTGCACAACGTTTTATCACTTTTCTAGACGGAAAACACTGTTGATTTGATTGAATGATAATAAAAATATTTTATTTCCTTGTTCAGAAGAAACTAGTTGTTCAATGACATTCGAATATTAATAAGATATTTCGAAATATTTTAGAAATATACAAATGTTATCGTACTTAAATAACATTTTCTTGAAAGTAGTAAAAGAAAGTGGAAAGGAAATTCATACTATTGTTTACGCATGAAGGAATACTAATTTTTTTTCGATGCGTTCGTTGCATTGTTTGATAACTTACTCAAACCACAATAGAACGAGAAAGCAAAATGTGTGTCAATTGATGTGTTCAGATTGAAACTTAAATCAATTCAGTAAACTCCTCATTCTCAACCATTCATTCATTGATTACAATGATGACTTTGCGTCATTCATTTCTGAATTGTATCAAGTTTACTCATTGAAAAAATATAGGAATGGAATCATAATTCTTTTTTGGATCATATATATATATATATATATATATATATATATATATATATATATATATATATATATATGAATTATTTTCCCCTTTTGTGTTGCACATTTGCAACTAAATTTTTGCAAACACGGGAAATCCCCAAATGTGAGAGCCATTTCATGGTGGCACCATCTAGTGGCGGCTCTCGTTACCAAATTTGGACGCTTGATTGAATCTTAATTCCAGTTCTCGTTGAATGCTAAATATTTTCGTGATTTAATTTTGCCGAGAGTTTCCGAGCCAAATTGATACACTCAAGGGATCTTTTACATCCTACACAATCATATGACATGCGTGCTTACAATTTTCGCATCCATCTATTGACTCCAGTCGGGATCGGTTGATTGATTGATTGAATATTAACGTCGCACTGTTCAGCTACACGAGGGCTTTTGGCGACGGACCACGTAATTTTGAACCATGGTCAAGTGACGTGGACGACACCTGAGCTGGCACCCCCCTCTCCTAACTACCACACCACACCAACGGGAGGACGTTTCAGCTCTCGACAGATTTAACGTGCATCGCTGCCCTACACGGCGGGTCTTTAGTGGTACTGGGCTCGAACCCGTGACAAAGCAAGCCACGGTCCGATACCTATACCACTCGGCTACCGCGGCCACCCAGTCGGGATCGGACACGCAACCTTAGGCTTACGAATCGAGCACGCTACCTCTAAGCCACCGAGCCGATTTGAGATTATGAATTAATCCAAACGATAGTAAGTTGAAATCCATACTGTGATGTCATCAATGTAAATTACCCTCTTAAGGTTGCTTTAAGTACTTAGGAAATATTCTACTGTTTGAATAATGTGTTTCATGACTACTTTTAAAGGTGAGATTTTGAAAAAGCGTACGAGTGAATAGTTTTTTTGATATTTAGTGTCAGTTGTGAAAGAGAACATACATATAAAATTGTTTTAAGAATATTATTATAATAAAAATATTATTCGGCAAAAAAGAAAGACAAAATGACATATTTCCAAAACATTTTCCTTCTATGAAATTATAATATTTTCCCTATATATAACTAAAACTTCTGTACAGAGCGTACACTAGGATTTTTGAAATATATCATTTAGAAGTGGATTTATAATCATATTTCAATATATCCTTCCTTCCTTCCTCAGTGGCACGACAGCCAAGGGTGGGCCTTGACCTTCTCAAGAAGCCTTTTCGAGGCTAGCCTTCTTCCTGCTAGTTTTCTTCAATGCCTAGTTCTCAAAACTAGGAGATCTTTTTCTAGACCATCTAAGATTTGGCCTGTACTTCGTATGCCAATTGGTTGAGCATTAAAGACTTTTTTTAGTGGTGCGGTCTTCTTTCATTCTGATAACGTGACCTGCCCATTTAATTCGTTGTATTTTGATGAAGTTAACAATGTCAGATTCTTTATATGACTGATAGAGTTCTAAATTTGATCTTCTTCACTATGTTCCATTTCCCTGAATTCCTCCAATAATGAATCTTAAAATCTTCCTTTCGTAGATACTTATCATGTTCTCATCTGTTCGAGACATCGACCAAGTTTCACATGTTTAAGTTAATACTGATATTAAGACTTTTATACAATGGAACTCTTTTGTTTTTCTTTTGATTAAGTTTGTGATTTCATATATTTTCGTATTCCACTAAGACATCTATTAGTTTTTAATATATCAGAGTAAAGAAATTTTAACAAAAAATACTGTTATTTCCATTGATAGTAACAAAAAAAAATTCCTAGTTCAGATTCTGTGCGGAAGCATCCGATATTTATAGGCAAAATGTTATTATAAAGCATGTTCTATAAAAGAGTATTCTGAAAATATGTAATTTTTTCTTGTTTTTTACCAGAAAATTGAATATAAATTTTTTATAATAAAATTCCAAAAACAATTTTATATACATATTATGATTCAAGTGACACTAAATAAAAAAAAAATATTGTTTTTCAAAATCACGGTCCTGAACGTATAGTTGGGTACCTTAAATTTTTTAAGGTGGTTCAATTCAAACCATGTGGTTTTCGTAACCGATGCAGTTAATGTTGAGTTTTTAAATAGTTAAATTATAGAACTACTTCACTTTAAAAAAATATGTCTAAATATATATATATATATATATATTTCTTGTGGGAAATGAAAAACTATAAAGAAAATTTCATTCTTTATAAGAAAAGAAATAGCAATAACTCTTCCCATCTGTACATATACGCCTTGTCAACAGCATATCATATTTTTCTTTTATGCCTGCGAAGCAATAAATCACACGGGATGATAAGGATAACTTTTTTTACTGCTTTTTTATCGATTATTTCTTAAAAAGGAGAATCGAATCTTAAAATTAAATATTTTTTTAACGTATCGGTCAGTTGTATTTTGACACAATTCGTGGGAAATAGGATTTCAGTTTCTATGGTTTTAAGCATAGGTGGAGATCAAATAACTGGAAATTGTGGATCTATACACTTATTTCGGGCTTTACTTATGATCTCCTTGCCTGAGGAGTATATTTGAGAATTATACCTTACATTCTCATGGTATATTTTTATCGGAAAAATATTAGCATTTTTTTTCAATTAAACTTTTCACAAAGTTCTCTTCTAATTAATTTTGAATTACCTAAAGCTAAAATAATGTTAATTTAATGTTAGTTTTTTGAATTAATGTTATTTCAAAAATTAAACAGCATATATTTTTCTCATTTTTCGAACACCGTATAATATAAAAGAATTAGCAATTAAAAATAAACTAATGCACACGATGTTTGAGATAGTTAGAATTTGAATATTTCTTAAAATATTTTGGAAATTAAAAAAAAATATTTGGAGCACAACAAATTCAAATATCTGAAAATTTTGGTGGTGTAATAATTTATTCTGAAAACGTATTTAATAATTCATATTTTTTAATATCACTCCTCGACATTAACGTATTCATACATTTACATATTTTTATTACTTTCCTTTCCTCTTGAAATCTAGATAAACCTTATTTATTTGAATGAAATAAAGCACACAAGAGGGCATTCACTCTTTAAGATATACAGAAAAAGTTAACTTTAGATTTCAAATTCGGGGACAATTATAAATGCTGATCATTTATATCCTTTTTTATTTTAGAAAAACCAGTGAATTTCTCTTTTTCTTTATTTCTACAAGATAAGATATCAACTCGTGAAGCACACATGAGAAAATAACTTTGATAAAAAAAGGTTTATATGCAAAGTTCACTGAGTTCCAGCTACATGAAAAACATTTCAGAATTTTATATTCCTATTTGTTTGAATAAGAAGCAACATACTTATATAATTAAGGTTATTTTCTCTCAATATTGAAGAATATGACCCAAAATATTAATTGTTTTTCATATTGGAAAAGTTAATAATAATATAGACAAAAGTAGTAGGTAGATAAGAGCTTTTATGAAATAGAGAAATTAATTCAAAATGTCTGCAAAGTGATTTTTATGTTAAAATATAATAATAATAAAAAAGAAATGTTTATTTCACGCTGTCCTTGCATTATTGCGTTGAAATATAACTTACACACCTGTTATACGTATTTAAATATCAACCTCATAAATAATTCTGTCACATAAAAGACAGGTGACTATCGCGGTATTACGCGCCGATAGTTAACAAGAAAGCGATAGTTTTAGTCACGTAGTGATAGGACTACGCGATGAATTGTGATCACACCCGTAAAGTGAGAACGGAAAGTCCTATTTCTTGTTACAACAAATGAATGTGTTTACTGGTTTTTATAGAGAGTTCTGTTGCTTGCAAAAATTAATTGAAATTTGTTATTTCATCAATGTTTTAAAGCAGGGGTTGGCAGACTTTTCTAGAGTACCGGCTATTTCTAATTTTTTCAAGATGCTGCGTTCTACCCAGTGGCGTAGATGGGGTGAGGTAAGAAAAAAGGTCGACAATATTCATTATAACTTAATAATAAATATGGTAAATAACCACCTACATAACTAAAATAGAAAAATAAATAAAAAAACTCATATTTTTAAACAAAAACTTGAGATACAAATATGATAATATATACAAATATAATAACATCAAACAATGTATTTATTATCAAACAATTCAAAATATATTAAACAATAAAACATTTTCTTCTTAAGTTAATTCTCGCAGTTATAGTCTGTAGAAGACTTAGTCTGCATACTGTCAGACAATCTTCGTCACTTGATCATGGTTCAAAATTACGTGGTCCGTCGCCAAAAGCCCTCGTGTAGCTCAACAGTGCGACGTTAATATTCAATCAATCAGTCAGACAATCTTGAATATTTAGACTAATCTTCAGGTGGTCACTTCAAAATGTCTTGTTCGGTCTACCGGTCGATCGCAATCGACCTAATGCCTATCCCGTTTTAAAACTATAATCGCAATATTCAGAATAAATTTGTTCTATCTATTTAATTTATGTCTCTGGAGAAATTTCTACGAGTTTATTGACGATTGAATTAGATGTTGAGAATATAAAATCTCAAAATAAAATGCTCCTTTCTCACAGAAAATTCTACACTTCAAATTGGTAAAATAATCGAATTTAAACTCAAAGAAGTACTATTATTTCAATCTAAAATATAGGTTATGGTCACGGACTCGTGGAAAGCGCATCATAAATTCCAACCCTTGTGTCACTGAAGACCAGCCGTGTAGAGAGGCTGATTCACATTAAATATGTCGAGGATTAAAGTTCTCCTATTGGCGTGATGGGAAAGTTCGGAGTGAGGGTTCCGGCTCAGGTGTCGTTCTCGTCATTTAACCGAGGTTCAAAATTACGAGGTCCGTCACCGACAACCCTCGTGTTGCTTTATAATGCGAAACGACCTTTAATAAACACTCATTGCATTCTACGATTTTTGGTGGAATAGCGACTTGTGTGTGTGAATATGACTTCCTCAGTTGCTATTTTACTGTTCTTTAGATCAGTGTTTCTCGAACTGTGGAGCTCACCCCCTAGGGGGAGTGATAACCCTACAAGGGGGGCGCGAGCATGTCGAAAATAGAATATTTTTAAAAAATTATAGATTTACTGAAATGAAGCAAAACAAAACACATTCTGTCGTTATAAAAAATAAAATGCGCATTTAAAATGATATAATATACTTATAAGTGTATCAGTACTGCACAATGTGTTTCATAATTAATTTAACAATACTAAATTAAGAACAAGTGTAATAATTACCAGTGACCCTACGGGAATGCCATAAAATTATATACCAAATTTTTTCTTGATAAATTGTACGGTTTATAATTAAAGCCGTATTGTAGCTTTTTTTTGCGTCAAAGTACAGTGGGGGATCGGTTAACGAACATAATCCGATCCAAGACTATGTTCGCTATCCGAATTGTTCGTTAACTGATCATCGATTCACCATAGATTTCTATGTGAAATCGATTAATTCGTTCTGGAGATCCTAAAAATTAAATTTTAAAAAAATTATAATTTCTTAGTAAGTTTTTAAAAAAATAATACATACATATAGCCTTGCATATTAGTCAGACCTTTTCATTTTTTGCTTATGGGGCGTTGAAGAACATGTCTAAAGTCGATTGCTTTTCTCTCTTTTTCAGGATTTTCCGGAAGTAATTAATAACATTGTCGTGTAAAGATCCCCAACCCTACTGACATCAGCTTGATTTGGGTGCCATTCTAAGACCATTGCTCTGACATCCTCCCACTTTTTCAAAAGATCTTTAATAGCAGATGTCGGCATTGGTCCTTTTTCGTCTTCCTCTTGTTCAGAAGGAGACACATTTCGATGTGTTTCTTGGTGTTCTTCATTCAAAATTTCTTGGAGCTCTTCTGTCGTCAGTTCATCTTCATGTCCCTTTATTAGCTTTCTATTTCTCTCCTCGTTCACCTCCAATTCCAGATCTCTAGCAGTTGTCAAAATTTCATTCATAATTTCAGGGGTGTATCCCTGATCACCTCCGAATATGTGTTCGTTGTCCAAACACAAAAAAATCTTTCTTGAAAGTGTTCGTTATCCGAATATGTGTTCGTTATCCGAACACAATAATCTTTCGTGAGAGTGTTCGCTAACCGATTTGTGTTCGTTAACCGATCACCCACTGTATATTATTATCGAATTCAATACATTATATTATCGCATGGAGGGTAGCGCGATGAAATTTATGATGGAAAATTGGGTCGCAAAAATACAAAGTTTGAGAAGCACTGTTTTAGATTTTTCTGTCTCTTTTATCAATGCATAATGTTTATATTATATAAAGCTCTACTCTTCTCTTGTTTTTATTAACTTCGGAGTGATGCTCAAGTTGATATACTGCACAGAAATTATTGACGGTGATCTAGAAATAATGATGATTTGGGGTTATATTTCGATATAAGCATAAGCTACAAATACTTTTATATTTATATATATGTATTGAACTTTTTCTCGTTAAAAATTTTTTTTTCTCATTCTGTTCTCTGATTTGAGTTTGGAGTTTTTTTTTTAAATTCTGGAATAAGAAGGTAATTTACTAAATAAATTCCTTTGGAAATTAAAGGCTTAAACGTGTTTGCGTTTATTTAGGAGAAAATTTAATAAGTATTTTTCGTATATTTGTTAATTGTATCCAGTTTGAATAGAAAAAATGAAATAACTTATATGTTGATTTACTAATAAATAACAAATCATATGAGATATAAAATTTATTTATTGCTAAGAATGAGCGGAAATAGCTCTACAGTTCCACTGTAATGCTTATATCTTCATGCTACGTCTTATATTTTATTGGTCCTATTTGGTTAAGCAGTTAAGGTATCCCACTACGTTGGGAACCGTGATTTTGCAAAAGCGTATAAATGAATAATATTTATGATATTTAGCGTCACTTAGATTAGAAAATGTATATAAAATTGTTTTGAGAATATTATTACGACAAAAAAAAATGTTTAAGTACAATATTTTGACAAAAAATGAACATAGAATGACCCATTTTCAAAATATTCTCCTCTTGTGAAAAAAATGCTTCCATTATAATAATATATATAGCTCAGACCTCTGTACAGAGGCTCTACTGGAATTTTTGAAATATATAACTTAGAAGAGGGTTTATATCCATGTTTATGACAACAGAGGGGAGAAATTTTAAGAAAAAAACGCCTATAATTATTTCAATTGGTTGTAACTCTGAAAATAATGTGAATTTTTCAAAAATCCTAGTTCAGACTCAGTGGAGAAGTCTTTACTTTATATAAGCAAAGTATTATTATTTTAGAAGCATTTTTTATGAACATTTTGAAAAAAGTTATTCTAAGTTAATTTTTTGCTAAAATATTGTATTTAAATAATTTTTTTTATCTAAGTGTCCTTAAAACAATTTTATGCATGTATTCTAATCTAAGTGACACTAAATGCCATGAAAATTGTCCATTTATGTGCTTTTTTAAAATCACGGTTCCGAACGTAGTCGGATACCTTAATTTACGAAAAAATATGTATTTGAAATCTAAAATAAAACCTAAAAGCAAGAAAGGGAAAAAAAAAGAGCCATGGATAACAAGGGTTGAAAATAGAGGATTACTAAAGCATTCGGGGGAGGGGGGTTCACCTTTGTTAACCAAACATGGCAAATAAAAAAAGCTCCATGGGAAAAAAGGCAAGATCATTCGGATACCTTGTAGTCGTTTATCTCAACAAAGATTTTCAAACTAACTTTTAAAAGGCAGCAAACGCTTATTAATCGACCAATCTTTAGTGGATTCAGGATTCGAACTCGTGTCTTGACTTGATAGTTCTCTATGGTCCATAATGCTCCTCACAGGCCGTAAATTTGACAAGAATGACTCCAGTTTCATGTACCATGAAACTGGAGTCTGGAATACTAAATTATCACCACAGTGATAGTTTAGTAAAATCGTCCGGGAATTCTCATTTTACATACAAGGACACATAATTAATGTTGTACTGTCGTACAGCCTTATACACTGAAAGAATCCTGATAAGGTATTGATTTAGATATTAAACGTATCATTTTTAGTAAATTTATTTTTATAAGAAATATTTTTTATTAATACTATTTTGAATCTGTCTTTTGGTATCTAGTTATACAATTATGATTTTAACTTACGGGGTCTCAGGGGTGTTAAATTTCTCTAGAGGTCTGAAAATATAAACAATTTTCAAACGGGTATAGTTCTTTTAAATTTAAATTAAATGATTCGAATCTTTTACACATTATTGATAATATAATGGGGCTTCAGAAAAGTCAAAAAATGTTTAAAATATGATAATAATTTTAAAAGTCATAAGCATATAAATATTCTATAATAAATATTAAGTATTTTTTGTTTTGTGCACGCTATTTTCTAAAATATTAGCTCCTGATGTATAAAACTTTATAGAATTATACAATGCATCATACTCTTTAAACCCTACCTAATTTTTGTATTATATATCTTTTATATTTCAAAATATTTGTAAAATATTACAATTTTTTAAATTTTTTTTAAAAATGTAATTTTTTTATTTATTAAAATATGTAAGTTATTATTCTATTTATATAAAAGTAGCTACAAAGTATTAAGAATACATTTGTCTTTATAAATCAACTTATAGCTAGTAATCAAACCTACTCCTTTAGAAAACAGCATGCGTGACGTAAAACTTAATAAATATTTCTTTTAGAAAAGTTTCTTATTTTCATATGCTTATAATTTTTAAAATTATTATATTTTAAACATTTTATATTTTTCTGAAGCCCCATTCCTTTATATATAATGAGTAAAATATTCGAATTATTTAATTTAAATTTAAAGAAATTATACCTGTTTGAAAATTTATATTTTCAAGACCTCTAGAGAAGTTTAACACCCCTGAGACCCCTTACGTCGCTCTGTGAAGCAACACAAGTTGCTGTTGGAGCTGGACCTTACTATTCTGAAGCAGGATTCTAAGGGTCCCAAATTCTGACTGACGCTAAGTACGTAGTCCTTTTGTAAGATTTGGCTTGGGGCCCAAAAACCGACTTTGCAGAGTCCCTAATATTCTCCGTTACGCCACTGCAACAGGAACACCTTGAACCCTAACAGATTTAACTGCTTCAGCCCTTGTACACGTATAGTCTTCTGAGGCCTTAGCTTTCGAACCCGCGATTGGACAACGTCGGTCATAAGTTCGCGACTATGAACTGCCTGGATACTGCACCACATCTTATACAAATCATGATATTGCAAAAATAGGAAATAGGATTATTTTTTTCCGCTATTGTAGTTTCTCATAGTTTAAGTAAGAGCTATATTAACGTTGTACGTTTTAGCTGCACAAGGGCTATTGGCGACGGATCTTGTAATTTTAAACCATGAGCTTGGTACTCCCCTTGGACGTTTGAGCCTCGATAAATTTAACGTGCAGCGGCCTCTACTCTACACGGCAAGTCTTCTGCGGCACTGGCTCGAATTCATGACATACCTGCCATGAGTCCGTGGCCTTGACCATTAGGATACCGTGTCCACTCTCTTATAATCTATGAGTCTTTAATTGCTGTTGTGTGATATAATTCTTTTAGTGCAACTTTATAAAACAACCAATCAATCAGTTTTTGCGTGATCTCTCACACTCTATAACCACTAACAATCTTTTCATCATTATTTTCAATTATGAAAATAAAGTATCGAAAAAGAGTAGAAATTTCTTAAAAATCAATTTAGTAGTATTTATGAGACAGAAAATATTATACTATAGTTTAAGTTTAGCCTTTTGTGAAAACTGGAATTTCTTTTGAGAAAATGGTCTTTTTTTTACATCATACCAGAGTAGTTGTACGACGAAATCCACCCAGAGTAGCTAAAGTTTCAATATGTGAAACTCTCTCTTGAAACTATTTTTGTAATGGGATTATTAAAAGATGCACACTCATGGTAAAATAATAAAATTAACTGCAACAAGTTTTTTAATTCATTGATTTTAAATATACCGCTAAAAAAGTCTTCACTGTTCAACCAATTGAAACACAAAGAAAGGGCAAGCCAAATCTTACATGGATTGATGGCTTAGAAAAATATCTCCTAGTTTTGAGAACTAGGCATTGGAGAACACTAGCAGGAAGGAGGCTAGCCTGGAAAAGGCTTTTTAAGAAGGCCAAGGCCACCTTGGGTTGCCGAGCCACTGAGGAAGGAAGGATTTTAAATATAGTGCAAAACATTCAAGTCAAATTCCAAAGCATCAGTAGAAAGATTTTCGAAAATTAAAGCAAACACTCATATGCACTATCATACGCAGTTGTTTACAATAAAGCACTTTTTACAATTCTATCATCAACACTTAATTTAAAATATCCATTCTTGATTAAGACTACGGATTACGTTTCCTTTGACTGAAACAAAATTCCTAAGCCACGAGTAAGCCTAAGGACAACAGATTATAAATCTTTTTTTTCCTCTTTATGAATATATTCATATGTATGCTATTCATTCTCCATTATCCGCAACGTGTTTGTGCGAGTAAAATACTGCGGCGTACTCAGTAGGCAATAAAAACAGAATACCCGATTTGTCACGAGCCGAGATAGACGAGAATTTAGTCCGACGAAAACCCCTAACTTGAAACGAACTTTGATTTTGTTTTCATTACCGAATGTGACAATGGAATAGAACAGGTCGAAGGACTAAGCGCTTTTTAAAAATGTCTCGGTATTCTTCGTTCAGGAGAGAAATAACAATAGCTTGAATAATGTGTCGGCCGCGAGGTCTTCCAAGGCAACGCTACAGGGTAAGTTGAATCTAAGTGCATTAAAACTGATGTATATTTAAGCGGATTGAATTACAGACATTAATTGAACTATCTTGCTTAATACACTTATAAATTTGGATGTCAATTTGGTAACCATAAATTTGTAATAATTTATGAATGCCTTGTTCTAACTGGTTAAAAGCAGAAGGGAGACGTAGATTTTGAAAATGATTGGAATCTATATATTTTAGAATTTAAGAGCGTTAATCGTACTAAAATTGTAATTTCGGAAAGCTTTTAGGAAGTAAAATCTAGGAGAGTTTCGGCATTTCAGAATAAATTTGCATTCCAAAATACGTATTGAATAATTATTTTTAGAATGCTGGTCATTATTTTAATATGGTATACTGAGAAAATATATTTAAAGGTTATGTGCAAAAAATAAATTTTTAAGTAATTTATTAGTTAAATTACGGTAACTCGAGTAAAATTAATAGATGTTGTAAAATGGATTTAAGAAAGCGAAGGTCGTATTTTAAACTTTCGATTATAAATTTAATGGAATATCTTAGTATATTTTTGCCAAGTATGAGATGATTACATTTTAAAATCTGTGATAGAGCTCCTAACAATATATTTCAATATTTTAAATTCAAAATCATTTAAATAATTAAGGAAATATGTCAAATAATAGGCTTTTCCTCTCATGTATGAATTCATAAGTTTCGTCAGGGAAAAATTAGCTTAAAAATATATAAAATGACATTTTCTTCTATTTAATCAGATTAGAATAAGTAACCAGACTTTATTCAGGTGTGCGTTCTTGGTTTTTAGTCCTATTTATTTTGTTTGACACAATTATATTACACGGCAAATTCTTAACCATGATCTGTAGAGGTCATGACCTGACCTGAAGCCAGACACGCGGCAACACGTAGAATACTCACCAAATTCTGATCTCCGTCATTGTGTTTTTTGAGAACGTATCTTATCGGATAATATCGCCCAAATCGTCGGCAACACCTTTGACATGAAGTCGCCAACCCATTATTCCTATAACCGATAAGTACCAATTGAATACATTCAGCTTTTATTGATGATGTCATCTGGAATGGCAATACAAAAATGTTGCTTGTTGCAGTGATCTATTTCTGCTAACCACTGGTAATTTTGAGTCGCTATCAAATGACTATGGCAACACCTGAGCTATATGTGCGTCATGAACTGATTTGGCTATGCCGTTCCAATCGCTTTAGATGTATTGTAACACTTTTCAAAACCAAATATTAATGAATTGTTTCGAACAATTTACTCTAATAATATTAAAGTATTGCAGATCGAAAACAGTCTGTCAAATACGTGCGTGCATAAATTGCAAAAGTTAACAACAGATTTTAGAACAATGTATCGTTACGCTTTTCGGTACCATTTATTTGTAAATGTAATAAAATATTGTTTTACCCAGGCAGCAAGCGATTACAAGAATATCATCTTGTCTATTTCTATGTTTTCTTAAAAAAATCGAGACATGTAATATGTATTTAAAATGAGAATTCTTCCTTACAGTAATTTATTGATTATTCGTTAAACGAAAGTCACTATAATTCAAAGATGATATTCATTAGAGTATTTTTTATAGCTCTTAGAATTAATATTATTGTCAAATACGTACACATGTGAATTATAGGATTTTAATTCGATAAAATTAGATGAGCTAATGTGTGTGAGAATTTTTTTATTACAATTTACATCGAGTTTGGAGGCAAAAAGAATACGGAAGTTTGAATGATTAATGTGTGAAAAAAAATATATAATCCAATAGATTTATTTTAAAAGATTTTCCGAAAGTGAAGATTTTTCGTAAAAAAAATCTATGTAGGGCAAAAAAGAGTTATTTTTATTACTTGAAAAGATGTGTACCTTATTTTATTAAGATATATTGTATCCAATTCTTTTCTAGTGAATTCGTTTGAAACAATTTCATTGCTTTTGAATTTGAATGGTTTTCAATTCAAATATTAAAAGGCTCCGATAGCCCTCCAATTGATCATGACCATGAGTTGATAGACCACAACGTTCGAATCCTGGTTTCATCAATGATCGTGCGGAACGATGTAGGCTTCTGTATTAACCTCGACTACATTCTGAATTTCTCACCAGATGTGATCATAGTCGCGAATCTCGTGACTCAAAATCCTCATGCTGGTGCAGTGTGGAATTTTAGAGAAAGAGGGTGCCAGCTGAGGTGTTGTCCTCACCTCTTGACCGTGGTTCAAAATTTGAAGCTTTTGAAGTAGTTTTCATATTGCTTCAAAGTGTGGTATTAATACCAACATTCTGTAAATCTTGGCATTTAAATCTAGCCGTAAGTTCTTGTCTCGATTCCACTAAATAGCCCGTTATGTGGAATAATTGTGATTGTTTGAATTGGTCTTCAGTATAAAATTACGAGATAAAGCCTCATGTTCAAATTAACTTGGGGTTTAAAAGTAAAATTCGTCACTGGCCGGATTTTTTTTATGAACGTTGAATAATCTCCACCTGAAATATTTTTAGTTTGCTTTTTGTTGCATGGAATGTTATTAATTATATAAAATTAATATTTTATATCTTTTTGGTGATAGATATTATGAAAACTAATACCTTTTATGTATTTCTTTAGCCAAAAAATATCACCTTATTGAAATTAATATTGTTGATTAGTTATCCTTCAATAATAAGAAAGCAAAGGCTGTTAATTTGTAGAAACATATAAATCGAATTAGTGGCGTAGCTAGTCTTGAGTGGGCCCTGTATCAAAGTTCCTTGGGGGCCCTTGTTAGAGCCCCCCCGTAACATTTTGAGGATTGTTTTTGCTTACGCGTTTTGGGGGTATACGGCTGATACGGCAGTAGCTACGCCCCTGAATCTAATTTATCTACTAACGAATCTCAAATAATTTTACCATTTGGTATATTTCGTTTCATTTTTTTTTCACATTTACACTATATTTTTATTCAGAAATTACTTATTTATTCAATCTTTGGCATACATTATCTTAACTTTTCCAGAATTTGTTGGACTTGGAATAACTATTTATACATAAAATTGTGGTTTCGGAACAATTTCTTAAAATACCATAAATTCCATTTATTTCACGAAAAAGGATCTGAATCAGTTGAACGTCAAGAAAATCTGTTAAGGTTAAATTTGAGAGAATATTAGATTTATTGGTAATTTATACCATTCGATTCACTGCCGTGAGTTTAATTCCTTTTTGCTCTTCGTGACCTCATATAAACAACTGTAAATGATGAGATACAGACACATTTGTCTCGAAGTGTGAGAGAAATTTTCATTCCGATTCGTCTCTATGATTTTTTTCCTTTTCATTCTGGGCCATTCATTCATACGTTAAGCTTGACAGTTGGAACGGCTAAGTGTTTTGTGGGTGTATCGTGTATCTCAGGCGCCATTCACACATTATCTCGCCAAGTGTGACGTCATTTGGTGAAAGTAGCATCGATGGAAAAGCTGTGGAATAGTTCGACGGTGATGTTTTCTCTCAGTTTATGTTTGTTCGTTGAAATTCGATCCGTTCGACAAATGATTAGTCACTTGTCGGGGTGATGAGAATCATGTGTGAAAATGTTGGGTGGTAGTGTTACGGAATACTTCGAAAAAAGGAAATCAATTCTTATTTTTTTTTTGTGCTCGAAAAAAATTAGTACGCCATACAGGAAATGATTTTGAAAATGCATTTTTATTGGTTTATATTAACTATTTTTAAAGTATAAAGCTGCTTACATCAAATATCATATATTTGAATTAAGTTTGTCGTATGTTTATCTTTGTATTTTTCTTATTTAAATAGAAAATGATAGTCGAATTTCATAGGTGTAATGCTTACAAAAGTCATGCTAAAGACGATCACAGGAACGTTGAGAATAGATCCATTCTTTTTTTTAAATTTAAGAGATGTTTATTATCATTTGTTTAAAGAATTTTTCATTTACACTTTGTATTAAGAAACTTCGTGGCATATATTTATGTATCTAATGAAAATAAGTAGGGGATGGGCTTCTTAAATATTCGAAATTTAACTGAAAATATATGTTTCATTACTTATTAATCCTAGATGAGCAGTGACACAGGACTTTCTCCATGAGAAGGGGGGGGGGCAGCGTCGAAAGTCCACCATTCTCGTATCATGCTCCAATGTACCGCCCAACATATTCTTTTTATTTTGTCAATGTTCGGGAAACAAAGAGTAAAAAATTAATTATTGAATGAATAATTAGCATTAATCAATAAAATTAATTATTAATAACCAATTCTTAATTAAATTTTACGTACTATATGCATAGGATTATATTAAATAAAAAATCGAGAGCAATGGGGGAATTTCGGACTCGGATTTCTTGTGTGCGCCACTGAATATGAAGTATAATACTGTCTTCAATTTTTTTTCTTGTAAATAAGATTTGCGTTTTATAGACTTAATTAGTCATAATAGAATATTGCAAATAGTCGTAATTCCTCTAAAGATCACAGTAGCTTAGTGTGGCCATGGTAGCCTAGTGATCACGGTCGCGAACTCGTGGTCGGGGAGGGGGAGGTGCGTTGCTGAGTCACGGACTCGAAACCTAGTGCCTCTGAAGACCTGTCATGCAGAGCGGGCAGTGCAAGTTAAATCTGTCGAGGTTTTAAGTCTTCCCATTGACTTGGAATGGAGTGTGTGAGTGGATATTAACGTCGGCCTGTCCAGCTACATGAGGGCTTTTGGCGACGGTCCTCGTAATTTTGAATTATGGTCAAGTGACGTGGACGACACTTGATCTGGTACCCCCTCTCCTAACTACCATACCACATCAACGGGAAGACGTTTGAGCTCTCGACAGATTTAACGTGCATCGCTGCCCTACACGGCGGGTCGAACTCGGCTCGGCGGTACTGGGCTCGAATTCATGACATGCCTGCCATGATTCGATACCATGACCACTGAGCTACCGCAACCCTGGCTTGGAACGGAAGTTAGAAGAGTGAAGTGCCACAGCTCAGGTGTCGTCTTCAACGCTTGACTGTGGCTCAAAATTATGAGGTCCGTCGTTAAAAGCTCTCGCATTGCTTTGGAGTGTGACTTAATAAACATTCACAATAGCTCACTGGTCAAGGTCACGATTTTAATGATCATTGATCTCAAAAGTCTAGTTGTACGCTCAGGATCTGAACTAAAGAAAAAAAGTTGTGAGGAATAATAACGACCGCTGTATGTTCAAATTTAATTGGTTTTCAAAGTCTTAACTTAGGGTAGACTGAAGCACACTACCTCACGTGTCATCCTTCTCGCTCAATCATTGTTCAAAATTATGAGATGACAGCTTTAGAATAATTTTAGTAGATCAACCAGTTCAAACAAAAATTATCATACGAAACTAGTAGGGTTATCGCTTACAAATACTGAATAAATACTATAATACGAGTACTAAATATTAATGGTTTTTTTTCTTCACAATCTGGTTTGGATTTTCCAACGTTTTCAATCTGTATAGTTGAATCTACAAAAAATTCTTAAAATTCCAATTTCTTTTGTTTATTTCAGAAGACGCGAATGTGTTTATATATTTTTAGTTAGGAGGAATATACTTTCAAAATATACTTTGTTTATACTTTCAAAAAATAAATAAAAAGTGAAGGATTTGTGGAAATCGAAACAGTTTCAAAGTTTGAAAAAGATCCACACTTAAGAGAGAAAGTTTTCTTCCAAAACATCAATTCTATAAATACGCCGTGTTATTATTTTTAAAAGAAGAGAGACAGATATCACTGGATATTTTGTTTATGCATTTATTTCAGAGAGAGAGTTTCAGAAATTTATTCATTATTATTATTTTTTTTGCGAAATTTTTGTAGCGTATTATTATCGTTTTTACTACAAAATTTTTAAGTGTTTGGTGTTACGAATTGCCTGTATTTTACTTTTCTTTTTCTCTTGCAAATGCTTTTTATAAAGCATTTTGTTATTTTTGCCCTGGGTCTTAAATGCTACTCCAAACTTTCGCTTTTTACTGACGATTGGATCCACTCAACTTATAAATAAAATGAGTTAACAGTTGTAATTTTCAAAATCATTCTAATTTTCTTTTTGACGCCTCACTACGTAGCACAGGACTTAAAACACTGGTCAGCTGGGGCATATGAAGCTGAGCTTTTAATAACATTGTCTCCAATAGATCGGTCGAATATCTAACATGAAAGAAGTTCTATAACAGGTGTGACGAACATTTTTGGGTCAATGTGCCATTTTTTCTAAAAAAGTGTTTAATGGGGTATAGATGTGCCGTCAAATAATTTTGACTTGTGATTTTTGAGAAAATAATAATAAAAAAAAAATGAAATACCAACCACTCAAAACTCTTTATTTATTATTAAAATACATTTTGCACTGCATAGCTGTAAATGTTTTGGATATACGTGTAATTCAAATTAAAGTAACATTAGTGTGACATTAGTAGTCCTCACGTTTATGTAGTATGGAAGTTTGGAAAGTGGGATGACAGCTCAGATGACATCCTTGTCACTTAACCGCTGTTCAAAATTACGAAGTCCGTCGCCAATAGCCCTAGTGTTGCTTCGAAATGTGATGTTAATAAATATTCAATTTTAAAACTCTTGATTCCTCTCCCTCCCCCCTCCAATTTTGAAACATTTTACCTTCCTATAACGCAATACTTGTTGAATTTTCTCTTATATAGTATTCACATTGAATTTGAAATATTTCATGGAACTTATTGTCCCTCTGTTTTTCAATTCCCACTAATAGCTCACTCTTATATATATAATCTCAAATCAGTTACTTTCTATTCATCCATTCAAATACATTTTTTTAAACAATGACACTTGATTTTACTACAGTGTTATCAAATATTAATCCATTAATTAAATTAAAAATGAATAAATCGTAACAAAAAATAATAGCCCAACAGCATATATAGAAAGGACAACTGACAATGTGATTTCTTTTTTTACTATACTATTTTATTAGAATAATTAAATTTAATTAATGAATAGATAGTAACAAGCAAACAAAAATACTCCAACACCCTGTAAAGAAAGGAAAATGGAAAATTGCAAGGAAAACCGCTTTCTATTTTGTCACTTAATATTATGATTATGTCATATGTATATACAAATTTATTATTGTATGTACATATGACATATGTATTTACTATTTATATTAATTGTAATTTAATAAAAAGTAACTAAAATAAAAAAAAATTGTTGACTTAAGTAGGAATTGATTTAATTTTTATCATATATTGTTAAATTACTCATCCGCGAAGGAAAACGTGAATCGGCTACTCTTTTGATCTCTCATTTCTTTTCAAATCCCACGAATTTAATCTCTATAGATGCGAACCAAATTTTGTACATCGCTATCGAAATGCAGATTCTAATATGAAGAAAACAAAGAGAAAAAAATATCTCTTCAATTCATTGAAATCTAAATGGAGCGCTATCAAAATAGGGTGATCTATCTATCCAAGAACAATAACAAAATCCGATCAATTTGTGTCAGAAAAAGAAATGCAATCGGATTCCAAATCACCGTCCTTTTTATGTCGAATGGCATACGGCGCAGTACCATCCCGATCCTCTTTTCCGTTATGAGAATCAGTGTCACGATGGTCTCTAAACGAGGTCGTAATCGCCACGCGTTCTTCCGGTGTTCTACACAGTGAAAGCGAACATGGTATCGCCTAATTACATAAATCTCGCCACGCGTTTCTGTTTTACAGCTGTGACGTAAGGCAGAACCTGTCACGGACTCGCAAAGCATTCATGCAGTCATTATTTTTTAGAAGACGATAAGCGGCGTAGAGAGTGAGGGTCATCACCTATTTTGCAGTGTATGGGTCATCTTCATCGATAGCCACTGCGAAACAAGGTCACAGAATACAGCGGTTTCCGTGGACGACCTTCCGATGAACGTCTTACGTACCAAATAAATTTCGAGGTCGTCTTTTCAAGTTTTCGCACGAAAATTAAAATGAAATCTGCGTCATTATTGTTTACGAAATGTTTACGTATATAACGTAGAAACGCGAGATGTTCTTTTGTTTTTTAATTGTTAATGTGTTTGTGGTAACCTTTCCTTCGTTTCACAATGGGTCGTGTTTATGCATGCACTATGACGCTGTAAAATAAAGAATTTACTTGACTTCTCTTCAGGTAATCAGCTCTTTTTGATATCTTTTGACATTTTTTTCTATTTAATTTGTTTTTGAGACGATTTAAGTGTTATATAAGGGAATATACCGTCAAATGCCACATTTCTCTTTAAAGATAGTTTGACTTTTTGTATATTTCAGATAATAATAAAACAGTAAGATTTACGTCATCATGTAACTTGCCAATTTAAATATTTGGTTTCCTTTAAAAGTGTCAAATGTTCACGTGATTGTGACTCTTGGAAAAGTACTTCAGAAATGTATATGTCACGCACATGACACATCAACACTTCTTTCTTCTTTTCACTTTTTCTGCCTTTTCACGTTTTCTGTCTTTTCACGTTTTCTTTTCTTTTAGTTTCGTGACCAAATATGTGACATTTCATTTCCTTTTTGGATATAAGAAAATATATGTATGAGATAAACACTGCCTTAAAAATTAAACTGGGTTGTTTAACCATTTAACTGTTCTTTTTTGTTACTAATTTGGAGTAACCTTCAATGGACTGCTTTTGCCATCTCTACAATATTATAAACTATTAAGAAACAAAATATTAGACAAATATTGATGGAGCGCATAAACTCGTCTAGCCCGTACGCTGTGCGAAAATCAAATGAGTCCCGGAAGTGACGCACGTACAGAGTATACTGGCAAATCACTTTACCAGTTAAATCCACTGGTTAAAGCACGATTTCATAATTACGATCGGCGACAATCAAATAGATCTACAATACCAATAAAGACAGTCACAATTATACGGAATAAAGGAACTCTAAACTTCCACATCATACCAACGAGAGAACTTCGAGTCTCAACAGGATTTAACATGAATCAGCACCTCTACTCTAAGGGTCTCTTAAGGCAGGAGGACTCGATGGCACCACTTGACTGTAACATTACTAGCCATAAACTTATGACCACTCACATCCATCTTATGGAACAATGGGGGTGGAGCATGATACGTGGTGCCCTCGCGTGGCATGATGTGGAAGATGAATCTATCACTCCAAGTGTAGTTTTCGTCCAAGAGATAATGAAATGACGATGTAAAAATGTAGGAGTTCCTGCGCTGAAAGCTGTAGTGTAAATTTTAGTGCTATTTGAATTTAAACTATCCCCTCAATCTAAATAAATAGTTTTAATGTGTAGTTTTATTAGATCACAAATACTTTAAAAAAAACCTCTTTAATTTAAGAAGTGGTATAAATTTTTTTTAAAAGTCAATTCCTATTTAGGTCAACAAAGAAATTTTTTATTTTATTTACTTTTTATCAAATAATTACAATTAATATAAATATGTATATACATATGACAGAATCGCCATATTAAGTTGCAATTAATTTTTATTAATTATTAAAGTATCGTATTATCATCCAAAATCATGTATATAAAATTTCAGCACAGTTGAGCGCTTTAAAATGTATTTTATATCAACGATTGAAAATTTGAACAAGATATATAGGGAGATTGTGAACTAATACTAGGAATTGAAAAAGAATTTGGGGCGCTACACTATTTAATAAATCGCTAATGTCATATGCATTGGTGGTTATCAAAACTTGTTAAACAATTTCTTGCCTGTTTGATGTGTAATGTCTTAAAATATAGTCCGGAAATATATTAACCGATAGTGTGCTCTCACAGATGTCAATTTTTTCCCATGGATGTGCCTTTTCCTTTGAAGTAACTTTCCGAGAAAGGAGATGAGGTTAGGTGATTTTGAGTCCAAGAAAATTGTCTTTCTTTATTAATTCAACAGTCGGAAAAAATCTAGTCCATGGTCTGGTGAACTTCTTTGAGTTAAGTTACTAATGCTGAACATTGTTGAAAGTGGAAATAAAAAATAATTAAAAGTCTTGCTATTGATTTGAAGATTTTTTATTTCTTGAGGGAATTTATTTTGACATTTCGAATGGTTAAATTTTGGGAATAATTCAAACTATATATTTTTTTATAAAATTGAAAATTATAATATCGTATAAATATTATAAATGACAGGAAAATTATAGTTGCCTTATATGTTTAAACTTAACTTTCCACTTAGATATTTATTAGTTATTTAGTTAATTATTATCGGTATTTTAAATATATATGTATTTATACATTTCATTTAAAATTAAGAAATAATGTGAGCATTCACATTTTCAATATCATAAGGAACCCTTCAATTTTAAGAATTTCGATGCTAAATACTAAAATTTTATGTGAAAAAAATTGTCTGGATTTGTTGTGTGTGTGAAGATAGATGTAATAAAATAAATTTATAAACTATTTGAACATTTTTGTACCTTGTTCACGGATTTATATTTTTTGATATTTTAGCTTATACGTATAATTTTTGCAATTGTATTTTGCTACCATTCTAAAAAGCTGCTCCATGTGCAAATATATACTCTCAGCAATTTATAGTTATTGATGGCATTCAATAACAGGATATTGAAAAAAATCTGATTTATAGCGAAATAGTACGTTGATCAAGACTGATTGCTATTTGAAGAATACGAATAAGAAACATTTGGTGTAAGTGAATATACCCCAGTTTGATTGATTGATTTCATATTAACGTCGTACTGTTCAGCTACACGAGGGCTTTTGGCGACGGACCACGTAATTTTGAACCGTGTTAAGTGACGTGGACGACACCTGAGCTGGCACCCCCCTCTCCTAACTACCACACCACACCAACGAGAGGACGTTTCAGCTCTCGACAGATTTAATGTGCATCGCTGCCCTACACGGCGGATCTTTAGTGGTACTGGGCTCGAACTCGTGACATGGCAAGCCACGATCCGATACCTATACCACTCGGCTACCGCGGCCACAAACATACCCCAGTACTTTATATACATCACATATAATTTTGATTGAATTAAAGAAACACAAAGGCCACATACTTAAAAATGATAGTAAATTTGCAAGATTTGTATTGAAAAACGGTTAATTTTAATTCTTGCTAGCTTCTATTTCGAATTCGTAGTTGATTTGAATCCTGTCTATTAACCCTTTCACGACTAAGAGAAACATTCTCCCCCCTTCATTTTAAAATTGGCTATTGTCGTATTTAATTATAACTTTATTTGTATTTTTAAACAGAATGCCAAAATAGAACGTGTGTCGGGTGTATACATTCAAGGAATTTTCAACAAGCATTCAGAAAGAAAAGTATCCTTACATATATCAATCATGTAAACCTGTACAAACTTTGGTTGTACATAGTTGAACATATTTGGGAATCAAATTTCATGTGTATACGTTAATTATTGTAGGAGGAGAAACATTTTCAAATGCCTTGCTAAATTTTAAATCTTTTCTTTAAAAAATTAAATGGTTAGTATTTTGCAGTATTTTGAGAACAGAATCTGTTTCACGTAATCCATATGCATAGATTACAATAAAAAAATGGTAAAAACCCTTAAATCAAAGATTTTTGTATATATATAATTCGTACCATGTCCCCTTAAGATCACATAAAAAGCAACTTGAAGATGACTGGCCTAATTTCGAACGACGATTAAATGACACAAAGCACACTGGAACTGTTAACATTTTTCTAACTTACACATTACACTCTAATATTTAACATGTATATTGCACTTCGGATCTTTAGTGGAAGCAAGACTGAACTTGAGGCTTGATTTTAAAATCATCAACCATGAGCTGTAGCGCACGCAAGAATTTTTCAGGTGGGGGGTCCCGGATTGAAAGTCCACTATTCTTGAATATAATGCTTCTTTTGATTCTATCGATTTTCGGGAACAAAAAACAGTACAAAACTAATTATTGAATAAATAATTAACAATCAATAAAATTAATCATTAATAACAAATACTTAATTAAAATTTACGTACTATATGCTTAGAATTATAATCAATCTGAAAAAAAATCAAAGGCATTGGAGGGGGTGGGTCGGGCCCCTAGACACCCCCCCTTTTGTGCGCCATTCACCCTGAGGCAGTTTTAACTCATATAATACGGAAAGCTATAAATATTTACCATTCGGTATAATATAAGAAATATATTATAAATAGATTATAAGTTTTGTATTTAAATGAATCTGAGTACTTTTTTAAGGCAAAAACTGAAAAGATAATCACATTTAAATACAAGCGATGTTCAATGAAGTGTGTTAATATTTATTAATACGAAACCTTAACTTGTCTTGCGTCAGTGGATTTAATGAAGAGTTACGTAATCACACCTCTTTGTATCAGGTGACAGTGGGAATGCAATTTTGTTTCAGGTCTGAAAGCAATGAAAGGGAATGTGGATGAAGAAGCATGGGTAAGAGAGGATGTTGCAAGAATAGTCTTGCTTTATAAATTTATCACCTGTTTCTCCAGCTTGTTTCGAAAGTCGCATCCTTAGAAAACATATGTTATATTGTAAACTTGGGGTTCGTATTGTGTGTAAATCACTCTTATTTAATTAGCTGTCATATTTTCAGAAACATTTCTCGAGGAATTCTCTTAAAATTTTTAGAGAAATAATCCTAAGAAAAGATGTGGTTATTTTTAAACTATTTTCGCAAATGTATTTGAATTTTGAAAAGAAATATACAATTTGAAGGTGAAATAAAGTTATACACATGTATTATTAACTGCAGTCAAGTCCTGTAAGATATCTAAATCTTTTTTAACTTCTTAAAATACGATTTTAGTAAATTCATTCTGGATGATTCAGTTCAGTTCAATTAAATCTCAAATAGTCAAGGACCTGATTAAATTTTAAAAATATCAAAAACACTCGTTTTTAGTTAAGTAAACCATTAAAGAGAGGTTTGAAATTGCTTTAAAAACTATCCTATTTACCTGCGATCTTTAAATTCGTAGATATAGAATGTAATAGGAACTTAGTATTATAAAATAATAATGATTATGCGTACTGTAAAAAAATAAACAAAAAACTAGGTGCCGTACTTTTAAGAGTGAGGAAAAGGGAAAATTCGATTAATTTTGTGAGCATGTCATTAGAACTGGAGCTCTATCTATCTTGAGGTATGTACAAGCTCGAGAATCATGAAGTGACCTCCTGAAGGAAAGTGTGAATGCATTTTCAAGAGTGACAAGGTCATTCAAATTAAAATTACAGGGGGAAAGAAATTTATTCCTTGATTTTTATGGTATCTTCTTATAAATTCACTTATTTATTCATTTCAATTCATATTATTATTTGATGATACTTTAATTTTTACTTTCTTTAAATAAGCTAAATTTTAAACAGATTTATGCATCACTTTAATATAAAGGGTGTTTTTTTAGAGGTATAGAACTTTAAATTGCAATAAAACAACGATGTATTATTCGATTGACATGAATGTTTTTTTATTCGAAAGATAATCTTGAGGCATTACATTTTAAATATGATTTCTGGTATATGACTGCCACGGCTGGCTCGGATGTAGTCCAATCTGGACGTCCAATTTTCGATGACTTTTTCCAACATTTGTGGCCGTATATCGGCAATAACACGGCGAATGTTGTCTTCCAGACGGCCAAGCGTTTGTGGATTATCCCCATAGACCAATGACTTTACATAGCCCCACAGAAAATAGTTTAGCGGTGTTAAATCACAAGATCTTGGAGGCCAATTCACAGGTCCAAAACGTGAAATTAGGTGGTCACCAAACGTGTCTTTCAATAAATCGATTGTGGCACGAGCTGTGTGACATGTTGCGCCGTCTTGTTGGAACCACAGCTCCTGGACATCATGATTGTTCAATTCAGGAATGAAAAAGTTAGTAATCATGGCTCTATACCGATCACCATTGACTGTAACGTTGTGGCCTTCATCGTTTTTGAAGAAGTACGGACCAATGATTCCACTAGCCCATAAAGCACACCAAACAGTCAGTTTTTCTGGATGTAACGGTGTTTCGACATACACTTGTGGATTAGCTTCCCTCCAAATGCGGCTGTTTTGTTTGTTGACGTAGCCATTCAACCAGAAGTGCGCTTCATCGCTAAATAAAATTCGCTTATGAAAATCGAGAACAACGGCAATCTCGTTTTGGGCCCATTCAACGAATCCACGCCTTGCTTGATGATCATTTTGATGAATTACCAAACCAAACTGAGAATAAATCACTTGACAGCTGTTAAATCGGTCGCCATCTTGGAAAGTAATGCCAACTTAAACTTCTATACCTGGAAAAAAAACACTCTTTATATGTAACCTTAAATTTTAACTTTATTTAAACATTTTCCTGGAACTAAAACTTTTTGCTTTTATTTTATTTCTTGAGTGATGTGTATACGAGAAGACTTCTTATTTGATTTTGAGTAGAAAAATTATGTTATACTCACCTTGTAATTTACACTTGCTCACAAAAGTAAGTATGCAATTCATAGCTTAAGTGAAAAAGCTCTAGTTCTCCAATAAATATAAGAAAAATATTATTTTGGAGAGTGTTGTTTATAGCTTCTGATTCAAATCATAAAGTAATGAAAAATAAACCAAATCATTATATTTTAAAAAAACTTTAAGAGTGATTTTGTTAACTACCAGTAGAAATTTAAATCACAAAAGTATGTATGCACTCTGAATTTTTGACTTTTAAATAGGCTGAATGAAACTTCTCGAGTGATTTTCGTATTTCAGTGATAAGTTTAGAAGTTCTGCTACAAAGCTTGTAAGTTTGAGCTTTAAGTACATCAACAATTCACCAATGCCTCCACGTGGAAAAAGAATTATCAAAAGATCTGAAGGATACAATAATAAAGCTCTATAAGGAAAACAAGTTCCAAAGACAAATCGTTAAAATCATAGGCAAAATTCCTGCAACAGTGCAAAAAATCATTGAAAAGTTCCAGACTGAGGGAAATACTCTAAACAGCCAAGAATAGGACGACCGCCTATTTTCATGGATCGAGAAAGGCGAATTATTGTTGGAAATGTGAAAAAAATAAAACCCTGAAGATTCGCGCACCAAAATTGACAACTGATGTGAAAAACAATTTTGCGAAATCATGCAATCCTGAAACAATTCGCCGTGTGTTACGGAAGGCAGGATACCAAGGTCGAAATATGCGAAGAAAACCATTTATTAGCAAAGTGAATCGCAAAAAGCGAATAGATTTTGCAAAAGAAAATGAAAAGCAGGACAGAAATTTTTGGAATTCCGTGATTTTTTCGGATGAAAGTAAACTCAATATCCACGGGTCAGATGGACACCAAAAAGTTTGGAAGAAAGCAAATGCAGCTCTAGAACCAAAGAACATGAGAGGAACTGTAAAACACGGCGGTGGTTCGATTATGGTTTGGGGTTGCATGGCAGCAACTGGAGTAGGAAATTTAGTTATAATCGACGGAATAATAAATCAAAGTAGCTATTTGAATATTTTAAAGAATAATCTAAGCCAAAGTGCTTCTAAATTGGGACTCGATGGATCCTTCACTTTCCAACAAGATAATGATCCCAAACATACTGCTCGGGTTGTTCGGGAAAGGCTGCTATATAACGTGCGAAAACAGTTAAAAAACCCACCGCAGTCACCTGATCTTAATCCCATTGAACACTTGTGGAATTATCTCGATCACCAAATTAGAAAGCAAGAGATCAAAACTAAGAATGATCTAAAAAAAGCCCTTTTGGATGAGTGGTAGAAAATACCGTCTTCTGTTACTCAAAATTTAGTAAAATCAGTGCCATCTAGATTGAGAACTATAATTAAGGCCAAAAGCTATACAGCAAATTACTATTTTTTTTGAAAAATTGTAAAATTTGCAATATTAATGTCTTTGTTTTTGTTTGCATACTTACTTTTATGATGTAAATTACATCCTATTTTAAGTTAAACTCATCTTGTTAATTAAATATTTGTTTTAAATATTTTTCATTTTGTAATTAAGCTCGATTTTGCTGTAATCGAAATAAATCGTTAATTTGAAAACTCTAATATTGTAGGCCTGTTTTTTTTCATAGGACATCATCACATACACTCTGCATACTTACTTTTGTGACTAAGTGCATTTACCGAAAGAACCTTGAGAATTAAATGATTAAAAAATAACCGTGAATTGTGTGAAAAAAGAAAAAACACGTAGTTTCCAACGGATTTTTGATTAGGTCTTAATGTCTAGTCTAGAACTGAAGAAAGAATGAAATACAGATAGAATGAAGGAAGAGAATTTCAAACTACGCTGCGTCGTTTATTGAGAAAAAATAATTCTGATTTGTGTGCTCGTATGTAAAAAAATATATATATCTGAGAAAACAATCATGTTAAACTGGGAGAATTCTGCTTTAACTTGCTGTTTTTGCAAGTTAAACTTCTTATTTATTCAGAGTTGTTATTTGTGCCTTGGGAATCTGCTTTTAATTTTCGACTTCATTCTTAATACTATCGCAAAGCTGATAAAATCTATTTGCTCTTCCATAAATAACAAACAAATTAAAATTTTTATAAGCATTACACGAATGGTTCTTGAAAAGATTTGTGAATGCATATGTATCAATTACATATGTAGGGAATATTGATTTATCATTTTTTTTCTTTCGCATCTTAAGGAATTATTGTATGCTTTTCCAAAGTTTTGACACTTCAAGTTAGTGTTTTGAAACATCTTTGAACTTGTGCTTGCCTGAACATGTGATCACCACCTGTTAGAAACTTTCGCTTTTGAAATAATACTTTTTCTTTTAAACCTAACCATGATGTTTTTAAAGAAGTTAAGTTGAATTCTTTAAAGGAAAAAATACCTTAGAAAAAAGCAGAATTTTTAATCATAAAGCATCTTTTCTGGTGTGCTTTATAAACCAAAACACAAAATTATGTAATGAAACTTTCAGGAATAGAATTGTAGGTGACATCCAATGATGTAACTCGAAAGTAAGCAAAAAACAAAGTGATAGATTTCATTTTAGTTAAATTCATTTTCATGCAGCGCAAAAAGAATTAGTTATTTTAAGGCTCTCTTTTAGCAGACGATCTGAAAAGTGGAAGTTGTAGTTTTTTTTAGTGTTTTGTCATGCATCAGAAATTGTTAAATAACTTAATAAAAAACGCAGACACATAGCTTTGGGGAATTTCACAGGCATATTTAAAATAATTTAAGTCAATAGAAAAATTGAAACAATAAAAATAATTTCGAGATTTTGGTGTCTTTTTTGGGTACCATATTACCTATCAACTAAATATCCATTGTATTAAGATAAATCATTTTTAATATTATTTAAATTATTTGTATATTTTTCCTTGTACTCAATTATTTGTACTTTTACAAATAATTATAGCGTAAAAAACTCAATAACTGCAAAAGATTGAATTCTCAACAAATAAATCATTCACAAACGAATTTATTATTTGGTCCCATATTTATCAAGAGAGACAAACTAGTTTTGATGTATATATATATATATATATATATATATATATATATATATATATATAATATTATCCTAGGACAATATCATTCTCAACCACTTATGCCGCCAATTTTTAAAATTATTATTTATACTCTGAGAAAAAAAATCAAGAAAAGTCCGGAATCGAATCATTTGGCCGTTTTATAGAAATAAACTATTCATGGAATTCTTATTAACCATTTCACAACACTAGAGGAGAGATATTCATTACTTCTCTCCCAAATTTAGATATAAAAAAATGTAATTGGGTTCGCGCGTAATCCCGCATTTATGATAACGTATGCATCTGTATATGAATTAACTTTGAATGAAGAGAAAGAACTATATAATTTCTCTCTGTAATAATCGAGATTTAATTTGAAAACATTAGGAAGAGTCAATTAATTTATTTTGGATTAAAATTAGAGATGATTACTGCATAATAGCCAAAAAAGGCTTTAAAAATATTGTTACAGTTTTCTAGATCTAACTTGTTATATAGAATTCGAATTTACAGTATTAAAAAATATCAAAATGAAAAAGAAGATCGAAACTTTTAAAGGTAGATGACGAAATGAGAGTAGTATTATATTTACGACCAAATATAAAACGAAATAATCGAAAATTACCAAGTTCAAATTTCGCATTAAATGTATTTTTAGAATTTATTTGTAATTAATTACTGAACAAAATTTTTTTGTCTTTGTCGTACATATTTTATTTAACATTGAAAATTATTATCCTAATCTACTTTACATAGTGTATTATAGATAAGTAAAATTCTTTTAAACTTATTTGATTGCTAGTGTGCCGCCAAATTTTGAAATTATTAAAAGTGTACCGCAACGAAAAAAAAGGTTGAGAATCACTGTCCTAGAGCTTAATAATTCCTACTAACAATCTATAAAGAAAAATAATTTTAAAATTATTCAGTAGTCACGACTAACTTTGAATTTTTTTGTATCATTATATGTACTGTCATTCAGTATTATTACACATTGATACCGACTCAGTAATAACAAACCTAAATCTCATCCGGGTTCATTTATGAAAAGAAAAATGGCTATGGCTTTATGATACGAAGGTTGTTTTACTAGTATAGGAGTGGCTGATTGCGTCTACTGTAGCCCCAGACATCCTGATCACCTTGGGGGTGAAAAAAACTGTATGCATCTTCCCTGGCGAGTAACCCTTTTGGGTGATTGGAATCACTCCCCCTCCTGTCGAAGAACCTCTCACCCACTGCATGTTCAACGAACCCCACGCGGAGATTTTAATGTCTTTTTTTTCTGGTAACAGCGAACCTTGACCCATGTTTTTTTTTTTACATCCTTGGATATTTTTTTGAAAGTCCACTGTGAATCTATTATAGACATAATATTAAATAAAAAATTACAGTACTCCACTCTTTTCAAAGTATATCAGAAGAGCATTTATTTTTATTCGAATGCTGTAGAATTGTTCGCTGTTACGCTTTCGTTAACAGAGCTTTGTTCAGAGTTTTGTCTTTGAAGATTCTACTTTAATTATATAATTTCTCAGTATAAATCTAGATACATATTATAAATGCGAAAGTTTGTGAGGATGTTTTGCCGTCTTTCACACAAAAACAACTGAATGGATTTTAATGAAACTTTACAGTAATATAGCTTATACATCAGAATAACACATAGGCTATAATTTATAAAGATATTGTGTGAAGTGTCCAAAATATAACGATATTTGTCAAGTAAGTAGGAAAAAAATTCTGCCATCTGCAAGCAATTCTGGCGTGCGCTGCAAAAAATCCCACGACAGCATTTATCTATCTTTTGTTTGTGAAGAAACTCTTTTTGTTTTGGCTTCGCAAGGCGCTCGCTTCTAATTAATTCCTGTGATCAGCATAATCTCTAATTTTTTTAAATTTCAGAATAAAACTAAGTTTTGAAGGGAAAGGTTATTATAAATCTCTCTTTATTTGAATGTTTTTTTTATGATTTTATTATGCACATTTGGTAGTAAGAAAAATTGATCTTTTTTCAAAATAAATGCTTTTTTATCGGTTCTGGTACTTAAAGTAAATAAACTTTCTCTTTCGCACTGCATCATTTGGACAAATTTTAAAAATTTGTTTGTGGTTAGTAGTTAATTATAACGCTATAATTTTATTTAGCATATTTAAGTATAAAAATAATTATAACTACTGTACTGTATTTTTTTGGAGTGAGTGAGTGAATATTAACGTCACACTGTTAAGCTACACGAGGGCTTTTGGCAACGGACGACGTAATTTTGAGCCATGGTCAAGTGACGTGGATGACACCTGAGCTGGCACCCCTTCTCCTAATTACCACACCACACCATCTTAGAAGGAATATTCTACCAATTCTTAGCAGGAATATTCTTTGAAATCCACTCTTCCAAGATATATGTCAGCACAGGTTCTATGATGAGTATTTTAGCGGGGAAGGCGAATAGTTTTGTAGCAGATATTGCGTTTTCAGCTGACGTCGTTTTCAGCGGTTGGCAAACATTATTATTTTTGTCCCGAAAAAATAGTTTATGTCAAAATTTAAGTGTCTTATGTTTTTGTATGTTAATGAAGACCTTAGAAAACGATTTGAATATTTATTTTAAGTGAACGGTGTATATAATTAATTTTACACACAGTGGAATATCTAATTTATTATCTCTAACGGATTAAATTTCCCAAAGTGGAGTATTTTGTTTATGTATATCCCTTAATTTTCAATGTAGTGATCCAAAAAAATATATTGTATGAAAAAAAACTGCAGTAAATTGTAATGTGTTAGATAAAGCATTATATAACGTACATCGCTCCCCTACACGGCGGGTCTTACAAAGCTCTAATAAAGCGCGAGCTATGAAAGTAGCTAGAAATTTGCCAACATGACTCTATCGTTAACATTTCACTATGTTTTTCATTGAATCGCCATTATAATTTAAGGAATGGCGTTGCTTGCGAATATTACAATTTTAACATAAAATAAATACAACAGAAAGTAATACATATTAATGTATTATACTTTTAGATATAAATTATTTACACTATTTTAAGCGTTCATCACACAAAACGTTTAACAATGTGTTACTTTTGCTGATAGAGATCAACTTAGGGATGTATTTTCAACAATCGACCCTCAAGAGTGTTACGGGGAGTTATAAATAAAAAAATCCTTTTTATCAGCTATTAGATCTACGAACTTAAAATTTAAGAAAGGTGTTTTTTTTTTCTTGTTTAGCTGAGATATGCGAAAAGATTTTTTTTGTTTAATTTGCAAATCACGTAAAATTAACTCATTAAAAACTTCTTTATCCTTCAATCTGTGTTGTTTAATGTTCTGTTTACCCGTGCGAAGAACGGGTATACCAGCTAGTTTTTCATTAAGAAGTAAGAAGTGGGAAAGTATTTAATTTGTTCTGTAAACTATTTTCTTTAGAAGAAATTAAGGAATCTCAATTATTTTTATTCATATAAATTTGCTTCTTGGCTGAGAGAGATCAGTGAATTCGCATTCTTTGCTTTTTTATCTTGATGTCATTTTGCACAGTTCATTACTTTGATCCAGAATTTTCTTTGTATATTATTAATCTTGTGTACAACATCCATAGCTCCAGCAATTATTTTTGTATTTTATAGGGTTGCAAACTTAATTTTCTTTTTTAAACTTTAATTTTGATTTTTTAATTTTTATTTGTGATAATATTTATGATTTTTTTATTCTCCACTCAGTCATGGAAAGCTATCTCATTAAAGACCAACATATCTCAAAAATAGGGGACGAAGACCTCACCAGAGATCATGCGCCCCAATGAACATTCAACCTTGCTATTAATTTGTTGCGCAATCTACATGCAATACTTGATATTGCCCAATCCAGACCAACTTGACATGACCACAAAAATAAGTAAAAATTTTGTTTTTGGCTTTCCCCCTTTCCCATTTCTGCCAATTCCATCTTTTTCGTTTAAGGCTGTCTTCGGTAAAGTATGAGAGCTTGAACTAAACGCGAAACACATTTTCAGACAAAAAAAAAATGCCTCAATTTTTCCATTGAAATTTGCAATATTTTAACTCATACCTCTCTTAACAATATAATGTTTTTAAAAATGTCAAAATATTTCATGAATATTTTCTTTTTTGTTATAATACGTGAAGGCATAGCCCATTTAACATTACGATATAGGTAAAAAAAAAAACGCGAAACACATTTTATGCCATAAAAAATGAATAAACTCGGTTAAAAACGGAAGGTATGATAAAAAATGCTGCTCTCTAAAGGATAGTGAAGCCAGAATATCATATTAATGTTTCATTTATTTTATATCTGAACAAATGTTCCAAATTCTGAATCTATTCTTTAACAATAACCGAAGACAGCTTTAACCACAGTTACAGTTTATACATATATTTTTTAACAAATGAAGCATTATAAGTAGTAAAATCGTTTTTGTTGCAAAAAAAAAAAAAAAAAAAAAAAAAAAAAAAAACCCAACATGGAAAAAATCTTTTAAAACTTCGAAAACGTATTAGAGGGTGCGATAGTCGAATGGTTACAATCGCGAATTTGATAATTCGTGTCGTTTGCGTTTTGATTCTACCGATTCTACCTGACCGCGGTAGCCTAGTAGTTATGGTCACAAACTCGTCACCGGCGTGTCATGAGTTCGAGCCCTAGTGTCAGTGAAGATCCGCCATGTAGAGGTGCTGATGCACATTAAATCTGTCGAGGCTCAAAGTTCTCACATTGTGGCGTGGTGTGGTAGTTTGTAGAGAGAGGGTGACAGTTCAGGAGTCGTCCTTGTCACTTGACCGAGGTTTAAAATTGTGAGGTTCGTCACCAATAGCCCTCATTTAGGTTCATAGTGCGCGATGTTAATAAATGCACACCCACTAAACTAAACTAAACTCAATGGCGCAACAGCCTATGGTGGCCGCGGTAGCCGGGTGGTCAAGGTATCCTTGTCACGAGTTCGAGTCCAGTACCACTAAAGATCCGCTGTGTAGGGGAGCGAAGCACCTTAAATCTGTCAAGAGCTCAAACATCCTCCCGTTGGTGTGGTGTAGTAGTTAGGAGAAGGAGGTGGCAGCTCTGGTGTCGTCCACGTCACTTGATCTTGCTTCAAAATTACTTGGTCCGTCGCCAAAAGTCCTCGTGTAGTTGAACAGTGCGACTTTAATACTCACTCACGCAACAAACCATGAGGACCAAGGTCTACTTCGCTCATCTTAGTTTACGTGACCTTGGGCAATGAGGTGCATGGGTAGATGTTCCGGTCGGGTGGTCAACCTGGCGAGAAACCCCCAGTGTTTAGTTCCCAAGCAAGCGTGATATTGATGAACCCACTGAAGGGATGAAAGTCTGAGTGGACCTTGCCCAGCCAAGGTTCTGAACCCCGGACCTGTGGCGTGGAAGAGCGATGTACTACCATTCAGTCACTGGGCTACACACTCACTACCGATTCTAAAACAATAAATTGTTGTTCGTTATACTTTCAAATTATCCTTAAATTTCTTAATTTAGGGGGTGTGGAAGCTAGGAGAGAGAGATACCTGAACAGTTAATTCTTAATTAATTGTTTGATAGCGTCGCATTCTGAAGCAACAAGATGGCTATTGGTATAGGCATCATAATTTTGAACCATGGTCAAGTGACAAGAATGACTCTCTCTCTCTCTCTCTCTTGAACTGGCACTCCATTTTCAAATTCCCCTCCAAGCATCGCGAGGATTTTGAACCTCAACAGATTTGCGTCAGCCAATCTACACGATGGGATATTGTTGTGGTTTTCATGTGAAAAATAATAAAAAAACCCAAACTAAATGAAATATTTATTTTTGGGAATAGTCTAAAATACGTGCAGCAAATGAAAATCTATCTAATCGTTTCTTTAGTTTAGCATTTATTTTTGCTAAAATAAAACAATGGTTTATAGCAAAGAAATTCACATAGTTTGAAACCTATATATATAAAAAAGAAGAAATTGCTGTGTAAAATACAGCGTATAAAGCGCCCCCTCTTTTTAGGAAGAAACCTGAAATGTACGGGCGCAGTGCTCTTATGTTTTGAAGTCATTTATTCGAGATATTATTCCAAGCTTGAGCTACAACCCTTTAAGTTCATAAAGAATGTCATTTCTTTTAAATAAACAATATTTTCGATATACATTGAAGTCTAATTTTTTTCTATGCTCATCTTCTTTTCACATTTAAAGTTCTCATTTTGATACCCGGGGTATAAAGCGCACCCGTAAATTTCCATCTTATTTTGTGTGGTAAAAGTGCGCGTTATGCGCCGGATTTTACAGTATAGTTAAAATATACTCAAAATTCAACAATTCTTACACTCACATATACACTTTAAATTTCTAAAATGTAGGAATAAAATTTTCTTCTTATAAACATCTAATTCTTTTAAAAAATTATATATATATATATATATATATATATATATATATATATATATATATATATAATGTATATATATATATATATAATGTATATATATATATATAATGTATATATATATATATATAATGTATATATATATATATATAATGTATATATATATATATATAATGTATATATATATATATATATATATATATATATATATATATATATATATATATATATATATATATGTATGTATATATAATATATATATATATATAATGTATATATATATATAATGTATATATATATATATAATGTATATATATATATAATATATATATAATATATATATATATATATATATAATGTATATATATATAATGTGTATATATATATATATATATAATGTATATATCACTGGCAATTTTTTTGATCCCACTATTTACTGTTAAATCTGCTCACTCTTAAAAGAAAATTAATTTTCAATAACTTCTAAAGTAAAATTTGCGTTTAAATAAATAATTTTTAAAACATTATTTATCCGAAATGATAAAAATAAATTCAATGTTTTTTTATGTTAATTTAAAAATCAATTAATTGCTATTATAACTATCATTGGACAGTAGAACGTCGTTTATCTGAATCAATTGGGACCGGATACCGTTCGGATACGCGATTGTTCGGATAACTGAAAACCGAATGGGATCCATGCAGTATATGAAACCGGACACATTCGAATATTGAAAATCATCACACATGCGGGAAACCTACTTGAAGAAAAAGCTAGGTGCAAAATGTCGCAATTCTACTTTTAATGTGGAAAATAATCACCTATATCTCTCTGTACCATTGTACACCTTCGTTTTTTTCGCTGCAAGGTCTCTGAAAAAACTGGTTTGGATATTTGACGCTCCGGATAATAAACGTTCGGATAAACGACTTTCTACTGTAATTGCTTAAAAAACAAGCAATATAAAAAATTTAAGTCAATTCCTACTTGATCAAGAAAGAAAACTTTTATTTTAGCTACTTTTTATTAAATAGTTACAATTAATATAAATATCTATATACATAGGACAGAATCACAGCAATAAGTGGTAATTAATTTTTATTAATTATCATTAAAAGTATCGTATTGTCATCCAAAACAATCGTATATATAAATTTCAGTTCAACTGAATACTTTAACACGTGAGAAAGAAACCTTTTCAAGTTTTGGCACAAGTCGCCAAAAGGATCTCTAAGTCGCCAAAAAGGATGACAACGTGGTTATATTTGTAATTTTTTTAATAACTAGTTTTAATTAATTAATTTTTATTAGTTATTATTATATTATTTTATTGTCATCCAAAATAATCCTGTATATAAAATTTCAGCTCAATTGAGCGCTTTAAAATGTATTTTATTAACGATTGAAAATTCCACCAAGATAAATAAGTAAATATATAAATAAATAAATATATATATAGAGAGAGAGATTGTGAGCTAATAGTGTAGGAATTGAATAAAATTCAACAAACACATTCCTGAAATAGCCAAACTTCGACTGTAAACTAAATATTACTTCCCTGAGAACTGAATCGTTTCGTCTTGTTTCATCATCCAGCTCTACGGCATGTCTTCGCGGGTGATGTAAGACGCCTATGAGTCGGTAGGCATGCGGTTGGGAAGAGTAATTGAATTGCTAAGGTAACAGGTAATTACCCAGGATAATTATAGTTTTGATGTCTGGGTGAAACCGTGTTAGTTCCGCATCTCTCTCTCTTGCGCGCTCTCTCTTGCTTATTCTTTCACTAAAGATGGATAAAAAAAATGTATAAACTTTTTCAAGGTCAATTTTTAAACATTCATTAAACGGGTATTAGAGTTCAAGGCTTAAAGGAACATTTTGTTTGCTCTTTTTAAACTTCTGGTCGATTTTTTCTATATATTTTGTGTGAACGATTGATGAATTTTATTGGAAAAAATAAGGAAAGAAAAAACTATATATTTGCTCGTAGTGCTTTTTATATTAATTTCGGAATTTTGGAGAGTGTCAAGAAAGCGTATTACCGTAAAATCCGGTGTATAACGCTCACTTTTAATACAAAACGTAAGATCGAAATTTACAGGCGCGCGTTATACGCCGCGTATTAGAATGAGATCTTTGAAAATGAAAAAAAGATAAGTATAGAAAAAAATTAGACTTCTAAATACACTTGCCTACAAAAGTCTACGACAGGCAATTATCTTTCATGTTTATGATATAATTACTATTAAAATCTCGCATTAGAAAATCAAAATACTTGTCAGCAATTCTTCAAAATTTCCTCAATCAAACAACAGCAGCAAAATACACCTTAATGAGAAAAAATAAGAATGACCACCAAATAATCACCAGCCATCCGCGCCAAAAGTCTGCGTATACTTACAAAATAGAGCTTTTAAAGACCTTTTATTGTAAAATAGTCGCTCTAAATCGTGTTTTTTAGTAATTATAAGCTTCTTTTACGATTTATTTAGGATTCGAGATTTGAAAGCTTTTGTGGTTCCATGACAGGTAACAGAATATAGAACGGTATATTATTGAACGAAAAATCATCGTAGATCTTCAGAAAAGGGAGAAATATTTAAAGTAATTGTTGAAATTGTTAAAAGGAGGCATCCATTGCTTGAAAAAGTGTTCATAAACTACGAATCAACTAAAATTTTAATGTCTTTGCCAAGATCCGGCCGCCCGTCTGCAGTGTCACCTCGAGAATCTTGCTTTGTAATCTGCTCTATAAAGATAAATTCAAAACTATAAGCGTCACAAATAGCTTAAAGTGTTGCTAAGATATCGTAAAAAAGTGTGACTTTAATTACAAGTCGAAGAAAACTGAAAAAGGATGACTATCATGCCCGAGTAGCACTCAAGAAGACATTCATCTTTCGAATGGACAGAGCTAAGTAAATGACCTTTGCCAAAAAACACCTAAATATGGCACATATTTTTTAGAAAAAAGTAAAAAACTCAATTGAAAGCATTGTTTTTGTAATTTAACATCAAAAAGCACAAAAATATGCCAGCAAAAATTCCTGGACAGATCTTAAGAAAGAAAACCCTTTTCCACTATCAAACATGGAGGAGGAGGCATAATGTTAGGGAGTGTATTGGAAGGCTTTCGGCTGGTAATCTGGAATTTATATTAAATCAACAATGTACAAAATTGGTTACTTGAACATATTGAAGTAAAATTCAGGGCATATGCCAAGAAACTTGCATTGAGCAATGATTTTTACTTTCAGCTGCACAAAGGTACCAAGCAAATGGCTCACATTGTGAAGTCATTGTGAAACCATGACTGTTCTGACATGTCCCATACCAATTCCGAAAGTCAACCTTGTCCCCAGACCTAAGCACAACACAGTATTTGTGGGATTTACTCGAGTGAATAATCAGGGAGAACGTAATAACATCCAAGGAAATGCTCAAATCTGTCTGAGTAGAATAATAGAACAAAATATCCACCGATGAAACAACTAAGCTATTTAAACCTCAGCCAATTATGTTGAGTGAGTTACAGAAAAACGGAATAGCTTAAAAAGTATTAACTTTTAGTTACAATCCATTATTGTAAAGATTTTTTCCAGTGTACGCAGCCTTTTGATTCACATGATTTGTGTCGTTCTCAAATTATAGACATTTGTATTATTTTATGTAATGTTCAGGTGATTGTTGCTTATACTATTTGAATTTACGACGTTAGAGGAATCAATACAAATAGTTTTGATTCAGAAAGACTTCATTTAATTAGCGATTTTTGCAGGAATATGAAAGAAGATCGCCTGTACGCAGACTTCTTGAGGCAAGTGTATATCGAAATACCGTTTATTTAAAAGAAATGACATTTCTTATGTTTAAAGGGTTGTATTTCTAGAAGTATACTAGTTTTTTTAAAAGCCTTGGATAATACCTCGAATAAATGACTTAAAAACGTAAGAGAATTGCATATCACATTTCAAATTTCCTCGTAAAAAAGGGGGTATGCGTTATACGGCGGTGGGCGTTATGCGCCGGATTTTACGGTACATAATTTACAAAAGATTATAGAGATGTGGAATTTATGATATATTTTTTTTAATTTAATGATAATTTCTTTTGGAAAATGGCCAATCATGTTTAAGAAAACATTTTTAAGTGTTATTTTTTTACGGGTATAACAAAAAGATAAAATGTTGTTGCTCGAACATTTTGTGTAATCCAAAATTTAAATTTTTTTCCCATTGTAATATACTTTGAAAAGTATTTTCATTTATTAATTGCTAATTATTAGTATATTTAAATTGGATATTATATGCTTACAAGTTAATCAAGAGAATTATAAATAGCCAAAACAAAAAGAAAATTTAGAAAATATTTATTTTTTTTTAATTTTATAATTTGTTTAGTTTAAATAAAAATATTTTTTCATTATTTTATAATTGAATAAGAAACACAAGTATACAATTTTTTTTATATGAAAATTTTTTCGAGGTCCAATAATTTTTTGCTGAAATGTTCTTTTATTTTGAAAGTGAAGCTTAAATTTTTCTGTATACCTGGAAATCTCTAAAAAATTTCGTTTAGAAACTCATAGAGACTCAAGATTGCTAGAGTTGTTTCGATTGTATTTAACTTGGAGTCTATAAGTGTTGATCCGAAATCAACAATTAATTTTAAATAAATTATCAAAATTTTGCAAAAGTGACGAGTGTTTTTTTTTAAAAAAAATTTCAAATAATCTACCAACAAAAGTAATCACTTATACTATATTAAAAGTTAATCACTGATTACTATAAGTATACTAAGTAAAAAATACTTATAGTAATCAAAAATACACTTATGCCTGAAAACGTATTAATAAAACGAACTGTTGTATGTATTTCTCTAGGTAATATACTTAATTTTTTTAAAAAAATTTTACTAAAATATAAAAGTTTTTACTTCATATAAAAGTTTACGAATAACTTTTTATAAAACATATTGTAACTCGGCCTCTGGGTAACGTAGAAACAAAATAAAATTCTTTGTAAAATCTTTTTTTTTTACTTTATGTACTATATTACTCAAGAGTAAATTGCTCATAAGTAGTAAACTGTACTGGAAAAAGTATATTTTAATTAATACCACGAGCAAAAAATAAAATTTGTGTGTGTGAATAATGAAAAACATATTAATTTATGCAAAGGCATATGTATGGTTTAATATATGTAATATTTTACTTGTTTTAAAAAACGTATTGTGTGTTTGATTGAAAATTTTTAAGATTATGTTTCAATTTAAAGGTTTTCGAAAAATAGATCTAGTGGCTGTGGTATCCAAGTGGGGACTCGCCGTAGGGGAGCGATGCACGTTAAATCTGTCGAGAGCTCAAACGTCCTCCCGTTGGTGTGGTAGTTAGGAGAGGGGGATTAATAATTAAATCATTTTAAATAAATGATTATCCGAGGGTGCCAGGTCTGAGCTTCAGGAAGATGCGATATCACTTCCCAACCAAGTTCTGATAATTTTATAAGCATTGCTTAAAGATGTATGGTAAAGATGCTTTCTCTGTTTGGACTAAAAGCTTTTCTACTGTTGTAGACCCAAATCTCGCTGCCCAGTGTAAGATCGTCTTGTAGTTGAATTAATCACCTCTAATTAACCAGATTTACCGTTTTTATTATTTCCTTCAAAACACATCACTATATTAATAGTTTCATTTACAATTAAAAATTGCATCGGGAACTACAAGCAGCTTCCTCCATTTTACGTTCGAGACTATCTTCTTCTCTCCTTCCCGCTCAAAGGCCAAAACAGTTCACAGCAGCGCCCTGGTTCTAGTCTATCGTGTGCTATGTGTCAAGCCTCCTAGTGTACTATGTGCCACGCCGTTACACCAGCCATATATGACCCTCGTCATATGGATATCACCAGTGGATATGACCCTCGTCTTTAACGAGTAAGGCATAGTTGTATTTTCTCCGGGAAAAGAAGTCGGACTTTTGTCTGTAATGGATTCCCATCTCGAATGGGTGGCCGCGGTATCGGATCGTTGCTGGCCTTGTCACGAGTTTGAGCCCAGTACCACTAAAAGACCCGCCGTGTAGAGCAGCGATCCAAGCTAAATCTGTCGAGAGCTGAAACGTCCTCTCGTTGGTGTGGTGTGGTAGTTAGGAGAGTGGGGTGCCAGCTCAGGTGTCGTCCTCGTCACTTGACCATGGTTCAAAACTACGAGGTCCGTCGCCAAGTGAGTGAGTTAATATTAACGTCGCACTGTTCAGCTACACGAGGGCTTTTGGCGACGAACCACGTAATTTTGAACCGTGTTAAGTGACGTGGACGACACCTGAGCTGGCACCCCCTCTCCTAACTACCACACCACACCAACGGGAGGACGTTTCAGCTCTCGACAGATTTAACGTGCATCGCTGCCCTACACGGCTGGTCTTTAGTGGTACTGGGATCAAACTCATGACACGCCTGCCATGGTTGGATACCTTAACCACTGGGCTACCGCAGCCCCGGTCCGTCGCCAAAAGCCCTCGAGTAGCTGAATAGTGCGACTTTAATATTCACTCACTTGGCGTGGTGGAGTAGTTTGGTGATGCTCAAGTGTCGATCTTGTCACTCGGCCGTGGTTCAAAATTACGAGATCCATCTCCAATAGCCGTCGTGTTGCTTCACTATGCGACGTAAAATAAAATGAATGTTCTATCATGATATTCATTTATCCAAAATTCAAAAGAACTTCCTCCAATTGGAACTGAAATAGTTTTCTGTACTTCTGTTCCCTGCTCTATTGTAATCTTTGCACCAAATGTGGGGATTTTGAAGGGAAGGGGGAATGCGAGCAAGTCGTTCTTCACGAATTATATCAACTGACAGAGCCCGATGAAAAATGAGGGGGATTATGGGTGTAAAGCAGTAGCATAAATCTTCCCTGAAAGCTGCAGTCCTTGTTCAAAGAGGTGGAGTTCCCTAGACTGGGCCCCTTGAATAAAGCTTTGGTTGCAATATGAGCGTGTTGAGTTTACACATTGGAAGATTATGAGAGTTATATTAAGAAATATATAAATGTTTGTATTTTTAAAAATTCAAGGGGACAGTAGTACTAAATAAGAACTAACAGGCTGACTAAAACTGTTTTTTTTCAATAACAAATGAAAATCTAATGACAAATTATGGAAATCTAAAAAAAAAAAAAAAAAATTGTGTGCATTTATGTGAAAATTTGTTTTTAAGTGAAACTGAACTTTATATATTTTTGTTTCCAAGTAATCGCTTCTAGTCGTTCATGATATGTCAACATAATATTTTATATAAATTCCACTATAGTAAAGTAATTCTTTCATTAAAATAATTATATACTAATAAAATTTTTTGGGGGTTCATCTTTATTTAACAAATTAAGGCATGTTAATTTTTTGTGAGTGGCTTCAATTTCGCCCAGTATTAACTTCTGTTTTACAGAAATAAATTTTTATAATAACAAACTACCTTATTGGAAACTTATTTAACTTATACAAAAGAGTTTTTGGGTATTGTGTATTAGCCCATCGATGAGTAAATTGGCGAATAACCTGAAGAATTTGAACCCAGATTTACCCAACACAAATAAGGTTATTGCATTTGAGCATGTATGAGAATGATTTTCTTTATCGGTTAATGAATATTACTACATTTAGAGATGCTTTTTTGATCGGGCCAAAACGATTGACAGGCAAGTACCAATTTTTGGTATTTTTGTTTGAAAACAGTACTGGCCATGATCCCGAGTTCGTATCCTGGTGTCACTGAAGTCTCGTTGTGTGGAGTGGTAGATGCATGTTAAATCTGTCTTGACTCTGAATACTCACGTTGGTGTGGTGTAAAAGTTTGGAGAGTGGGGTGCCTGCTTAGGTGTCGTCCTCTTCCCTTTACTGTAATTCAAAATTTTGAATTTCATCACTAATTGCTCTCGAGTTGCTTTATTGCGCGATATTAATAAACACTCACTTTACTGACTGCACTAAAAACTAATGAATATTTTAAAGTTTTTAAAATAAATTATACTCTTTTTTTATAATATTTTTCATTAGACTTTGAGATGTAGACGAAAAAAATCGTATTCTAATTTTATTCATTACTATTGTAATAAATAATTGTTTACCTTGGTGTTTACTATGCCAATTAGGCCCGCATAATTAACTGCAACACCTGCTTTTGACATTAAAAGTGATGATCCAGAAACCTACATGTGATTTGATGGTGGTGTTCCATTCTTTTTCTAAAGAACAATTCATCAACAAATATAAAAAGCGCGACGGAAGGAGAAATTACAAATTGACTTCATGATTTTAAATTCATTTTACGTCATGTTTAAGAAAAGTTGAATCTTTCGATTTTTGTATGCTTTGTTGAAGATATTTTATATTTATTCCCGAATGTGAAATCTTAACTAAAGTTGCAAGATTGTATTTTCAGAAGACTTAAAAAAATAGACCACAACACTAACTGTAAACAATGGTTGATTAATAAGGACTAGTGAGTGTAAGCCAATAATGGATCTTTCATTGTTATAAGTTATCTAGATAAAACTTCCCATTTTTCAATTAAATGCTTCATTTTAAAAGACTAAATTTAATATTTTGCATCTTTCTGAAATAAATAAGCTGTATATTTTACTTTTAACACATACACAGTCACATAACAGACGTAACAGCCAGGTAGTCACGTAACTTTTCAGTTACGTAAATATTTTTAATGAAAATGCAAAAATCGGATGATTTAATATGTAAAATAATATAAAATGAAAAACTGTTACTTTATATAAATATAATGGAACTGTACTACTACATCAGCTTCTGATACGTCGGCATCTTGATACAAACATCCCTTTCGTAAATCGGTCGTACATTCTAAAATCTGATCTTTGTGATTGTTGTTACGCCAAATGTAAGTTTTCATGTTCTTTTTATTTTCTATTTTATTTATTGTGTGTTAAAAATATTATAAAGCAAAAACGCATTTTATTGTATAAAAATATCCCAATTTCCTTTCTAAAGTAAGTAATTTATCAAAAAATTTTTCATTTAAAATTAAATGTGTAATGTAATTAGTTTATAACTATTATACTAAATAATTATTTATTAAAAATTAGTTTGCCTAGAATAAATAGTTAAATTACAGTTATACTTTCTGATCTTAGTGAAAGATCAAAATGATACTTTCTCCTCTTTTTTTGAGTAAACCGAATGATTTATGTTCTAAACATATTTGTTCTTATTTTGTTTACTTCACTATTTGAAAGCTCACTTTTATGTATATTATTTAGTTAATTCGGAACAAGCTATATTATGCCATTGTTACCAATTGTTAAGATTCACTTCTGTAAAAAGATGAAAATAGCTCCCTTTCTTCTTTTTTTTGTTCTATTTATTTTTTAATTCTAATGAACGACACACCAATATGTACGATCGAATTTTGATATGCATATTCTCAGGAGCTTATGAACGATTTTATGGGGATTTCTTTAAATAGAGGGCTACGAAAGCTATAATCAAATCCCCCCCGCAAGATTTATTCTTCGTCAAAATGCTTACATAACTGTTCCATAAATAAATAATTTCTTATCGTTGTTTTTATAAATTAATATAAGGAATAGTTACTAGCTTTCTAACAGAAAAATTATTCGGTTTCAAAAGTACTCAGCAAGAAAGGTTTATTTTAAAATAGTAGCCATTGGTGTACTCACGGGAAAATGTGTGTGTGTGGGGGGGATCATTCTATGGACCAATAGTCTGGAAAAAGTGCTTTAATTTTTAACATACTAAAATTCTTCCATCTGTGGTGCTTTTTTCTATACTCTCCCCCAACTAGTATGTCCGCCACTAGTTACATCCTTTATTATATTAAACCAGCGTTTATTTTTTTAATGAAATTTGAAATATACCGAACTGTCCTCCAGTTATGAATAGTTAACGATGCGATTTTAACTACATTTCACTTAATTCAATTGCTTTCGAAGTATTTAATCCATGCAAAAACTTGAGTAATTGAAAAACCCACTTCCAAAATATATTTAAGTACTACAACCACCCTTTGTGTTTTGTCTCCTCCTGTATTAACAACAGCAAGACTTTCCCGCCCTCCAGCGGGTAGAACAATATTCAGTGATGGCCAAGCTTCCGTACTGTAAGAACGTTCGAGTATGTACTCCGATCCTTTTAGTTCTGACCCAAATGTTTGTCCTCTAGTAATGTATGTAAATGTTAGTTTTGTTTAAAAAAACATGTTTTAATTAACCAGTGGACAGTTAAGAACCCCTTCCCCGCGTGTGCCTTTATTATACATTGGGTCACCCCTTATAGCCGGGGTGGGCATTAAGTAGATCGCGATCGATCGGGGGATTACCAAGCCATTTTTGGGTGAGCTCCTTTACAAAGAGCCAATACGCGCGTACTAAAAGAACATCAATGGAACAACGACACCAACTAGACTGGAGAAATGGCTTTCCATAATCGATGCGACTGACTTACCTGTGTGAATCTGCATTTTCAATGTTAAATGTAATTAAGCCTGCATATTGTTCCCGTTTCATAGACGAGCCCTTAGAATCCAGTGCAAGATTAGCAATTAGAAATTATACACCGAGAAATTCAAGATTTACGGACAGTATGGCAAATAAATCTTCTACTGACTTTACTTAGAGTGAGTAAATATTATAAGGTTGCATTATTCAGCTACACTAGAGCTTTTGGCAACGGACTTCGTAATTTTGAACTATGTTCAGGTGACGAGAATGACACTTGAGCTGGCATCTTCCCCTCTCCTAACTTCTCACCACATCAACTGGAGGACATTAGAGCCTTGATATATTTAAAGTGCATCGAGTCTTCAGCGATTATATTTGTGGCTATTATTATTATGTATGTATCTTGCGTTTTGCTTTAAACGTGGTTTAAAGTGTAGTTTTTTTATTATAGTCATGCAGGTCAGTATATATTCTACATTTATTATTGCGATAATATAAATATTGTAGACCATCTTATAGCTCACCACACCTATGTCACTTGGTGGACCGAAATACCTTGTAAAAATTAGAAGTAGACCGTACTATGTAAAAGTCTGCCCACCCCTGCCTCATAGCATATCCAAGAATGCATTGGATTTCAGATCGGTTATTGATTAACGTGCTTACGGAAGTTGCACGTGAGGCTGTTAACGATGAATCTCGTAATTTTGAGCCACAGTCAAGTGACGTAGACGATACGTCAACTGATATCCCACTCTTCAAATTTCCCCACCATGACAACTGGATCCACCCTAGTAATTAATTGAGTCATTCCCCTCATGGCGAATGACCATTTTCTAATTTGTCATTTTACTTTCATGTTTCCTTTCTTAATTTTAAAATATTCTCAATCTGCAACTCACACAGGCAAGCACTTTTTTTCCAATCAATTTCTGTTCATTAACTTAAGGCAGCGAATAGAGTGTTAACTCACTGATTCTTTTAGTCAACTAATCAGGAAGCTTCCTCTCAATCCAGGCCCCTCCACTTCAAGATCGAAATACATTTCGATATGGGATGGAGGAACATTTCGCGTTCCATTTCCCAAAGATGTCAAGCTTTCAACTGGTGTCTTTCCCTATTGAACGTGCCCTTCTGCACAATGAATCTTTAGTGATGTCAGGATTCGAACTCGTGACTCGAGGGTAAATACGCGAGCCATGAGATCGCGATCCTGACCAATAGGTTGCCGCGGTCACACATTAGATTTTGAAGAGAATAAAGATATTTCACATTAAAACACATGATTTATAATTATTGCCCCAAATAATTATAAGTGACGTCATTGAACTTTTTATAAGATCAATAATACATATGCTAAACCCTTAAAATTTTAGATTTCAATGACCGTGGTAGTGGAGTACTCATGGTCACGAACTTGTGGCCAGCGATTCATAGGTCCTACTGCCTCCAAAAGTCCCTCGACTGCAGGAGAAAATGCACATTAAATTTATTGAAATTATTATTATTTATTTATTAAAGTCCTCATGTTGGCGTGGTGTGGAAGTTCGGAGAGTAGGGCGCGAGCTCAGGTGTCGTTCTAATCACTTGACAGAGGTTCAAAATGACGAGATCCGTCGCCAGTCGCCAAATGTTGCTCCGGAGTGTGTCGTAAATCAAAATCAAGTCAAAGTCTGTTAATATTAAGTTGACAAATCGACAATATGCAATTTTATACATTATCTTTAGAAAATATCTACATTTTGTAATTAAAAAATATTGAAGTACATTTTTCCTTTTTTTAAAACAAATTTTAAACTATGTTTAATGTCATTGAAAACACCGTTTTATATAACTCATAGCTGACAGATGTATACTTTTACGTAAATTAGAGTACTTTTGTTTTTAAGTGTAGAACTCCGGGAGCAAAAGATAGATCTTAAAAACTACTGTGTAACTTTCATAGGATATTCCTGTTTCAGCCTTGCGATGTACATTCTACTCGTATGACTAATGCATTCCAAAACGAGAAGTCAGTTTTATTTATTTATATTTATTTTTCAATTTTAACGTATTTAAAAATAGACTGAAATATTATCCTGAATTTTTTTAAATATTCCTCTACTATTTTATCTTAGAATACTACCTACTTTAATATTATCTATTATTTTTTCTACTTAGAATTTACAAGCTGTGGCTATCTGCACCGTACTTTTTCTAGACATTATAAAATTATCATGTTTTTCAAAACATTAAAACTACATTTTGTCGTATCTGAATTTGTGTCTTATAGGCTGACCTTCGTTATTGACTCGCACGATTTTCGTCGGTTATTATCGCCAGATTAAATTCGTTCTCTTCCGTGAAAATTGGCATGAAATATTGCGTCGCGCTCCACTAGATGGTTTAGCTTGTTTAAACATTAATCGTTATACCACACTGCGGTTCACTGGATGTATTTTTAGTATCATTGAATCTGTTTCTATATTGAGATGGAATTCATTAATATGGAAAAGGAGGAAAACGTTTGTCCGAGTCGTAAACTCTTGATATCTTCATATGCACATAATAAATTAGTAATTTTTTCATTACATGATGAATAGGCTACTCACATATTTACTGTTTAATTTGATTTCGAACTATTTGCAATTATTGAATTAAATTAATGTAATTGCAATTTATTAGTGTGGAATAAAACTCAATTTTTTTTCTGTACAGAAAAGGAATTGTTATCGGTCAAATGTTTTCCATTCAGTTCTTTGACCGTTTGCTTTCTTTCTTGTTACTTCGTGAATTCTCTCTCGTAGAACTTTTAGCCCTTTATCTGCAAGAAATTCAACCTAGTGCTACTTGAGGTCATCATTATTACAGGAATTTGTACCATTAAAATTTTTTTGTTTAAATTTTTAAATAAATGATTATCCGAGGGTACCAGGTCTGAGCTTCAGGAAGATGCGATATCATTTCCCAAACAAGTTCTAATATTATACGCATTGCTTAAATATGTATGGTAAAGATGCATTCTCTGTTTGGACTGTAAGTTTTTTCTATTGTTGTTGTAGACCAAAGATCTCGCCGCCCAGCCAGTATGGGGGATATGACCCTCGGCTTGTAACCGAGTGGGTTCGGGTTCGAATCCCGAGTAAGGCATGGTTGTATTTTCTTCGGGAAAATAAGTAGCATTTTTTTTGCCTGTAATGGATTCCCGTCTCGAATGGAAAGCAGCGCACTCCTTGTTATAAGCTGGATCATCGTCTGTAATAAATGTTTGTATTGTATGCCTCTGTTTTTCCACTTATGTATTTCATATGTATCCCAGTATGAAAAACACACAACAACAACCAAAGATCTCCGAACTTTTTAGCCAAAGAATCTCATAGATTTCTTCACTAAGTCTTAAGGGTGTGAATACCAATTTAGAATCATTGAATCAACATACTATAGTTCTAAATGACGCTCAAATTTTTGTTTCGAGATTTTAACTGGCGCCATCTTTTAAGAAGCAGCGGAATAAGGCTAAAACGTCAACTACTTTGATTATTTGGAAGTATACAAAGCCATCTTTTTTTTTCTTTGTAGTGATTAGCAATGGTAGAGAATTTTGGAAAAAGGTCTACGTGTGATCGCTTGTCGGGAGATTCGAATATTTTCGAATATGTTCTACACACCGAAGATACGTGGTATAAATGCGGCAGACAACAGAAAGTAGGACAGTTCCAAATTTGGAATTTCGGACAAGTGCTATCTGAAATGAAAATGTATCGTGACTTTTGAATTTTGATTTGAAGTTATGTGTTTTTATGTAGATTAGTAATAAATATGGAAAAGAAAGTTGGATTGTGAGCACGGAACATTTAAAGAACATTTTAGGTATCAGTATTTCGTAATTCAGTCATGTGATATGCATAATTTTCAATGAAACAAGACCAGTCATCAAAAAATAGAATTCGTCATAAGATTAAGCATTCACAGAAGTACTCAAAAGTTACAGAAAGCCTTCAGTTAAGTAAAAATATGAATTTTTAAAGCGTGTTTTGAATTTCCAGTAATATTTGTTTAAGTAAAGGCTGAACAAAAAGCAGCAACTCGTGACTTCCAAGTGGCTTATTAAATAGTTTCTCATGCTTCGCTTTTAACTGACGGTGAATTAATCAAAGCTTGTGTGATTGCAGTAGCAGAAGAAATGTGCTCAGAGAAAAGTAATTTAATCTAAAATATCAATTTGTCAACAAACATTGGGACTCGATGTGTAAACGATATTGCACAAAATATGTTAATCGTCTGACAAAAATGGACACTTAGAGATATTCGATTCAGTCGGGGATGAGTCAACAGATGTACATGCCAATAATCAGTTAGCAAACTGAAATTCTATTTTCGTTTACTTTGGGTGCTTTAAATATAAATTTTTAGTCTTTGTAAGGAACAGCTGCCTGCACCTGGCAACAGGTCGAACGAGAGACGATATAGAGAAAAGGATCTGGCAACGACGGAGGAGAAAAAGGTCGGAACGGGAGAGAAGAGAGAGGGTGACGAAAAAAGCCGGGGTCGTGAAAAGTAGACACGGCTGAACGATGTATCGTAATCCTGTAACATCTCAATATATTCTTGATTTTAAGAAATGTTCCATATAGAAAGGTATGGAATAAACAGTGGGACCAAATCCTGTCTGCAATTATTTTCTTGTCACAATTTGAACACGGTCGGAAAAGAACTCACGAGTTTAGTCTTGTTTTTCATAATTTCATACAATTGCTAACGACATCGGTATTTTCCATAATCCTTGGAAGAAATCTTTGATCCAGAATTCAAATGGAAAAAACAGATTTGCCGTGTAGCGATGTTTTAAAAATAAATATATCATTATTAAATTTAAACCAGTGTTTCTCAAACTAGGGGGGGAGCGATTATATTGAAAAGTCGAAAACAAAAGATTACTTTTTAAAAAAATAATAATTTACTGAAAGGAAGCTAAACAAAATACATTCTGACATCATAAAATACACATTTACACTGATATAATACACGTATATATGCATCAGTACTGCACAATGTGTTTCATAATTAATTTAACAATGCTAAGTTAAGAATTATTAAAAAAAAAGTTTAATAATTATCAGTGACCCCTATGGGAATTTCATAAAATTTTATGCAAAATTTAATATTTATCTTGATACTTTTTACGGTTTGTAATTAAAGTCGTATTGTAGCTTTACGTCAAAGTATATCATTATTAAATTCAATACATTGTTATTGTATGGAGGGGGAGGGGCGTGATGAAAATTATGATTGAAAATTGGGTCGCAAGTATAGAAAGTTTGCGAAGCACTGATTTAAACTCATCATTGCTGAAATTGTATGAGTCTTCCACTCATACAGTTTGACGAGTTGTATAAATTTGCTCGTGACTTTTGTTTTCTATTTTAGGAGCTACTCTTATCTGCGTGAAAAAACTTTCTCTAAAATGAATCTTATGAGAGGGAGAGAAAAATATTAACAAAATCAAGTTAACTGTTGAGTATTTGAAGTCTACTAATAATTTGCAAAAGCAGTGGCGCACATAAGGGGGGTGTCCTGGGGGTCCGGACCCCCCGCCCCAAAGCCCTTGATTTTTTCCGATTGAATATAATTCTAATTATATAGTACGTAAAATTTAATTTGTTATTAATGATTAATTTTATTAATTAATGCTAATTATTTATTCAATAATTTGTTTTTTACTTTGTTTTGTTCCCGAAAATCGACAAAATCAAAAGGAGCATTATACAAGAATGGTGAACTTTCGACCCCGGACCCCCCCTCCCCCTGAAAAATTCCTGTGTGCGCTACTGTGCATAAGTATACTTCATCCAGAACTGCTAACAATCGCCAGTGGAAAATTACAGTGACATAAATATAATTAATCACAATTATAATATTTACTATCCTTATGTGAATAATGTACGCCTGTCACATATCACACTGATTGCATTAGTAAATACTCTCTCTCTCTTGATCGGTTTGTTATGATTAACTTTCATTATAAACTTTATAATGTATTCAAAATAAACTGTTGTGGGCCCTAGTTTGGAGAACGTTGTTGATACATTTTTTTAAATCACCACTGATGATTCGCTTAAAAAGGCTAAACTGATTATTTCGCTAAAACTGATTCGTTGTGAAGCGAAACCTTACTATTGAGCTTCTTAACGAGTCCAAAATATCTTATGGAATTTTCGATTGTTGTGTGTGATACATTTATCCCTTTTGCAATCTGTCACACAGTTATATGACGCGGTTAGATACAATTATGGTTTTCACTTAATCATAAACTTCAGAAGATCGACCAAAATGTTGATTATCTTCAAGTGAAAAAAGTTTTTGGACCAATTCTGACGTTTGTTCCATTCACACACGATCACCACAAACTTCCCCCTTATTTTTGTAAGCCGCAGCTGCTTTCATGCTTTTGTAAAAATTAAATATGTCAATAATTTTTTTAATACTCCATGCTAAATTTGATTGTAAATTAATATTATAAGCTATTATGAACAAAATTACTCGCAATTGTTTCTATAGCAACTTAAAAGTGTCAACTACAAAAATAAAAAATAGTATAACCTTTACACAAGAGAATAACAAAACCCCAACTAATATTATTTATCTGAGAAAATTTCTTTATTGTCAGTTCAATGGTACATTCACTTCCAAAAGTTAAGCACGGAGAGAAAAATGTTAATTTCCGTAAGCCAATCAGAATTAAAGAAGCTGAAATTTGCTGCAAAGGCAAATAGAAGTGAGTGTGCAAATATATGTTATGTTGTTTGTTTGTTTTCTAATGCCACCTGTCTGACGTAGTCAGATCGAGGCCCACGAAATTCATCGTGGCATGGGCAAGAGGTACGCCTGTCGTTGGCCTTGAGCACCATACAGGTGACAGTACGATTTACCTCGGCGAAATTCCCCGAAGGGACGATAGATGACGACACGACCTCTATCTCCACCTCCACAATTTCTGAATGTAGACTGAAGGGGAGGGAAATATACTCCAGTCCCTGCGCTCGTGATTAAGCCCACAAGACTACGGACCCACTGATTTAACGAGCACGTACTCCGTGTGTACTCGGAGGGTGTTTGGTGGCATCGGGCATCGAACCCAGGCCTTCCGGTCTGGAGTCCGATGCTCTAACCACTAGGCTACCCACGGCCTCAAAATATATGTTAGGTAACAGCCAATCACGGTTTCGCGTCGAAAAATATGGAAACCAGACAGTTGTATAAGAAGCCGGCATTGTGAAGGGTTACAGGAGTTACATACGTAAATATTAATGAAAGGTGTTTTGAGCTTTCGTACGATTTCTTTTCAAGCTAGACGTGTTCCTATGGGTTCCATAAGACGAGTTGAAGATTCTGAGCACTGGCGGGCTGTTGGACGCATTGAAGCAGGTTGTCACACATGCTGCTCGTTTCTTTGGAGTTCATCATTTCGTCATTTCACAGCAGTGGAAACTATTTTAAAAAAGCCAAACAGTTGTCCGAGGATCTGTAGTCTGTCGTCCAAAGGTTATGATCCCCGCAAAGATATATTACTGCTGTAGTTTAGCGGAAACGAAGATCTATCTCCCCACGTGTGATATCTATGGTTGCAGCAGCCATTGGTAAGGTGATATCTGTCACTATTGTTCGTCGAAGGCTACACTTAAATGGTTTGTACGCCAGGGTACCATGAGTTTGTGTTCTTTTATCTGTCCAATACAGAGGGGGCATGATTAAAGTGGTGCAACCAACGTGTTAATTGTACTATGTCTGATTGGGGCAACGTTTTGTTCCCAGATGAATCTAGATTTGCCCTATAATGCGCTAAATAGGCAAGGGTCTCGAGAGAACAAGGCACATGAGAACATCACTGAACATCTCGCATTCGGCGGTGGAAGCATCATGGTCTGAACAGAGATTTTATTGTGATATCGCACCAATCTGCGCATCTATGGGCGTGATTCTGTGACGTCTGTACGGTATCGAAATGGTCCTAAAACCCACTGTGAAACCGTACGCTGATATTTCGCTCGTTTTTATGGGCGACAATGCACGTCTCCATAAAGCTCTCATCGTTGACGAGGGGTGCAGTAGCCCAGTGGTCAAGGTATCGGATCATGGCAGGCATGTCATGAGTTCGAGCCCAGTACCACTAAAGACCCGCCGTGTAGGGCAGCGATGCACGTTAAATCTGTCGAAAGCTGAAATGTCCTCCCGTTGGTGTGGTGTGGTAGTTAGGAGAGGGGGTGCCAGCTCAGGTGTCGTCCACGTCACTTGACCATGGTTTAAAGTTACGTGGTCCGTCGCCAAAAGCCCTCGAGTAGCTGAATAGTGCGACGTTAATATTCACTCACTTGGCGTGGTGGAGTAGTTTGGTGAGGCTCAAGTGTCGATCTTGTCACTTGGCCGGGGTTCAAAGTTACGTGATCCATCTCCAATAGCCGTCGTGTTTCTTCACTATGCGACGTAAAATAAAATGAAAGTTCTATCATGATATTCATTTATCCAAAATTCAAAAGAACTTCCTTGAATTGGAATTGAAATAATTTTCTGTGTACTTCTGTTCTCTGCTCTATAGTAATCTTTGCACCAAATGTAGGAGGGCTGCGGTAGCCCAGTGGTCAAGGTATTGGATCATGGCAAGCATGTTGTGAGTTCGAGCCCAGTACCCCTAAAGACCCACGTGTAGGGCAGTGATGCACGTTAAATCTGTCGATAGCTGAAACGTCCTCCCGTTGGTGTGTTGTGGTAGCTAGGAGAGGGAGGGTCTCAAGTGTCTCGCACGTCACTTGACCGTGGTTCAAAATTACGTGGTCCGTCGCCCAAAGCCCTCGTGTAGCTGAACAGTGCGACGTTAATATTCACTCACTCATCGTTGACGACTTTCTGAAGAGTGAGGGGATTTTGGGTATGGAGCGACCTCCTTACTCACCGGACCTTAATCCGATTGAAAAATTTTGGGCTGTTCTCGTCCGGACTGTTTGTTGATGTTTCCCACCTCCAGCTACTCTCGGAGACTTAGAAATTGCCTTACAGAAATAATGACAATCACTGGACTCTGCGCTGGTTGATCACCTAGTAATAAACATAATCACATGTTGTATACTTTGTTTGATGGTGAGGGGGGTACTCCTATACCCTATTAAAATCGGTGTTTGTCATTCGTTTCGCATTAAAAAATATTTTTGTTAATGATGCAAATTTTATAATTTCCGATGATTCAATATTTTTTTCTATCTGTCTGTAATTCTTTGCTTTGTTTCATGAATAAACATACTTACAGCCTTCCGTGTTAATCAAAGCAATGCTTGTCCACTTTTTTGCATTTTACCGCTCTGCATTTAACTTTTGGAAGTGAGTGTATCTGTTTATTGTAATCAGAAGCGTAAATAACTTATTGAATGAAATGTGTTTTATTTTGAGGAACGGGTTAACGGATTGTTTTTTAATGTGTGTTGAGTTAGAAGTAACATGAGGGTTTTCATTGAAATGGCCAAGGGTACCAAGCGCCCCCTGCAGGATTTAGAGCAACAAAACAGTCCCTTCTTTCTGGAAAAATCTAACCTGCACTCAATTTTTATTCATCAAAAGTCTTTTTTTTACATATAAGAATGTAAGTTTTAACACAATTTGCTTAAACAGGAATTTCATAACTTCTTAAGCGCAAAGTTATGTAAAAGATACCAAGCAAATACACGATAAGAGGGGAAAAAGGGCGACCAAATAAGATGTATAATCTTCACAATAGATACAGTCAAACCTCTTTTTGTGCGGTAGATAGGGACTGCATAAAAGAAACTATATAGCAAAATATACAGAAATTTCATAAATACTTAAGAAAAATTATAATTTTTACAACATATCAGGGGGAAAAATTTTTTATGGTGGATAAGGGACCGCATGAAAAAAGTCTCATTAATGCTAAAAAAATATGTCAAAGATTTACGAAATAATAAAAAAGTGCTTTCAAACAAAATAAATAATTAAAGTATACTGGAAACAATTTTAAGAAAGTGTAAAGTTATTCATTGTATACATGAGGGGGGAGGAAGCTTACAAAATGCACATTATTCATTGCTATTCGTAAATAATCCAAAATGCACATCTTGTGATGAAAAAGCTCAAAGTTACTTTCGTCACTCGGAGATATTACAATTTAGTTACATCATATTGCAAAGTAAATGAATCCACCTAATTTTTTTCATTACTTTTCCGCAAGAGTTAACGGCAATTAATGACTCTTTTAATTTACCTTTCTTACCATTTTTTCCTTTACAGTCAAAAATTCAATTATGAAAACGTATGAGTGGAATATTGGGTCATAAAGGTTTCTTAAGCTGTTTCGGAAAACAGAATTAGATGAGCCAAAAAGCGCATCATGAAAACTTTAAAATTTCCTTTATGGAAATCATAGTCCATTCTCAAAGTTGTTTCACTAAACAGAATAATATGAGATAAAGGGCGGGTAAAAAAAAACCGTCCTTTTCGTTTTCTTTTTTGGGGGAGGAGGGGGAAATGATGGTTTATTCACTCAATCTGAAAAAAGAATACGATAACACAATCAAGCCTACAGTTTAAACAAAGAAAATAGAATTTTGAACATTGCTAATGTTTATGTGTTTGCTCTAAAAGTCAAAGTAGCAAATTAAAGTGGCATCCCAAGGACCTTATTGCACAACTGATACCTGCGAATGACAGAGCTGCAGATGTGAAAGCTAAGGAATAAGATGGAAAAACTTCATACCATTGTGGCAATGCTATATAATCTATCATTCACCAGTCACCCTTCTTATTTTACCGATGAGCTTAGGAGTACCGTGTGTAGGTGTTAAACAAATACGATAAATACCTTAAATTTAAGACAATAATACATGTAAATAAATGCTGTAACGTTTGAAAGAATAACGGTAGCGTATTCTTGGTTAATTTAAATATTGAATTTATTTACGTCACAACTATTGAATATTATTTACTGAATTATACATTAAAGTTATTAAACTTAATTTAAAGATTGTTAGAGTCCCCCCCCAATAATTTGTGAGAGGAGGAATCATCTGGCCACCGCATCAAAGCATCTGTCCTTCATCTTCCGGTCGACGGGGTTCGATTCCTCGGGAGTGAAAAAAGGGGTTGCGCTGCAACTGCAAGATGCACGTGTGAGTGTCGGGTCCACCAAAGACGCCGATCCCTGTTGGGAGTTACGGCGTTATAATGCATAAAATCCAAATAAAATATGCAAAAAATATTTTGTTGCTGAATTACAGTAGAATGTCAAGCCAAAATATATTCAAAAAGTTTAGTCCCTTAAGGACTTCAGAATGAAAATATCATAACAGAAAGGAAGCACTATGCATGGGTCTAAAAGAACCCCTGGTAGTGGAAAGAACGAAATACTTTCAAACTTACCATTCAAATCAAGAATACAACATAAATTAACTTCCGGGATAAATAGTCATAATGCCTCCACATTTGAGTCTGATGGATCTAATCTAAATCTCAAACCAAAACCTAGCAAGCCGTAACAGAAAATAGATGTTTAAAAATATGGAAAATGTATTCCAAAGGTGCCACTTGGCCGTGGTTCAAAATTACGAGTTACATAATGAATTATCCTTGCGTTGTGTTCCCAGAGCAACAGTAATTTCATAATAAAACAATCCAGGTATCATTTATATAGTGTTAGCATATTCTTTGAAATGACAGTTATTGCTATCAATTTGTGTTCTAAAAATGTTCCTTGTTTTATTCCAGGAGCGGATGTGGCTTCGGAATGAGGGCCGATTGTTCGGCGTCGTCTTCGTACTCTTCAACGTCCTCCTTGCCATCTTCAACGTCCTCAACTACCGGGTCGCATCCAGAGCTACCGTCCCCTGCGTTGTCATAGTAGCCCCCACGCCCCCTCCACCAGTTGACACCCCAGCTCCCACAACCATCCGGCATCCCGCACCCTTGGCAGCTAGGCTGGATGCATCCACCGCGAAGCTCTCTTGGACTGACAGCACAGATACCACCGGTAAAGTTGAATTTCCTTTTACTGGTTTTAGAAAGATTTGGAGATTATATCGTCGACAATAGCGAAGTTGTCTAAATCTCCTGTTTGTGATGAATTGAAAGTGAAAATTTTCAAGTTTTTTTTTAAAATCAGTTTTATTAATATTTAGTCGAAAATTATAGAATAAAAGAGTACACACACACACACAAACATTAATTTTAACTCTTTTTATATTCAACGTTAATATGTCTTCGAATTCCGTCTTATGGAAATAACAATAGAAAATAACCAGAATAGAACAACACCAGATAATCTTGCTTTCTTTAAATAATGTTTCTTAAATTTCTTTATGAGAAAAACTCTATAAAAATGGAAAATAAAATGTATTTTGAAGTGTCGGATATTTAAATTCCTGGTTGAAATCATAAAAACATAAAATGTGAACAAAAGTAACCAATTCGCTACTCAAAGGCAATCAAATTATACAAAATGCCTTAGCAACTTCTTTTAAAATGGGTCTGATCTACTAATTCCTTAATGATTCGATGTCATTTGGATCCTTCGTTTTCAAAGCAAATATTACGCATTTTATTTGACAATAATAATAAATTCCAATTATCTCTCTCGAAATAAAAAAAAAGTTTTTCGTGATGCTGTAATAAATTTATTACGAACTATCGTAACAATGCCAACGTTCAAGAAATTTCGCCAAGTCAGCAACACCGATTTCGCATGCGTCGTACGCCCTGAATTGGCCCCCATGTGCTTCATTTCATATAATGTGGTCAATATGATTACGACAGTACATTATTAAAAGCACTCTCAGAAAAGTATCACAACGATTGCCTAGACTGGAATCGTTGTGTGAGAAGAAAGGCGTTGTCTCATACAAGCATATGATACAACGCCATTTGAAAAATGGAACTAAATACTCAACTTTATAGGAAGCTGCAAGAGCTATATGTTTATCAAAATCTGCGGACTTTATCAATGAAATGTTAGGCGATGTAGCTTCAGTAATGAATTTAACAGAAGAAAAGCGTCAAGAACGAACTTTGTAAAAAAGAGAACAATTTTAAACGGAATTACATAATACATGTAAATTACTGTTTTACAATTTCAGCAATGAGAGTGGACAGAGCTGTATAATTTGTACAATGAAGAAACAGGGGGTACTCCCCACCCACCCTAGTATTGTTAAAAATAAAGGCAATAGAAATGGACATATAGTAGTGCCATATGTTAGTTGATTTCAAAGCAACGTTGATATGAAATTTGAATCCCAAGTGTTTATTTAAAAAAAATTCCGCGAACGATGTATAAAAGCTTTCAAAATAATGTCGTTTTTTGGTATCCAACTACTTTCGAACCGTAATTTTGAAAATTCGTATAAATGAATAACTCTTCTTTTGATATTTAGTGTCAGTTGAATTAGAATATATACATCAAATTATTTTAGAGTATTATTACTAGAAAAAAATATTTTAAAGTAATTTGTTTGGCAAAAAAATGAAGAATCGCATATTTTCGAAACATTTATCATGAAAAATGCTTCTATAATAAGAATATTTTGCCTATTTGTAACCAAGACTTCTATACAGAGCCTGAACATGGATTTTTTGAAGTACATAATTTTGAAATGGTTTGATATTCATATTTTAATATATAAGAGAGTAGAGAAATATTTTTATAAATCCACTGGACATTATTTCAATTTTGATAGTAACTCTGAAAATAATATAATTTTTTCAAAAGTCCTAGTTTAGACTCCATAGAGAAGTCTTAGCTATATATATTGGCAAATATTACTATGGAAGCATTTTTCTGTAAAAAGACAATTTTTTGAAAATATGTCACTTTTTCTTCAAAAAATATTGTACTTAAGTAATTTTTTATTGTAATTATATATATATATATTCTTAAGGTATCCGACTGCGTTCGGAACCGTGATTTTAAAACAGCGCATAAATGGATAATTTTCAACATATTTAGTGTCACTCAGATTAGAATACATACATAAAATTGTTTTAAGGACATTTTGACAAAAAAAAATGATTTAAGTATAATATTTTGGCAAAAAATTAACTTAGAATAATCTTTATTCCAAATGTTCTCCTTTTGTGAAAAATGGTTCTATTGTAATAATATTTTGCCTGTATATAGCTCAGACCTCTCTACAGAGGCTCAACTGGAATTTTTTAAAAATTCACATTATTTCCAGAGTTACCACCAATTGAAATAATTATTGGCGTTTTTTTCTTAAAATTGCTCGCCTCTGTTGTCGTAAAATATGAATAAACCCACTTCTAAGTTATATATTTCAAAAATTCTAGTTGAGCCTCTGAACAGAGATCTGAGCTATATACAGGCAAAATATTATTATAATAGAAGCATTTTTCACAAAAGGAGAACGATTGGAAAAAATATTATTCTAAGTTAATTTTTTGCCAAAATGTTATGTTTAAATAAATGTTTTTGTCAAAATGTCCTTAAAACAATTTTATGCATATATTCTAATCTAACTGACACTAAATATCATGAAAATTATCCATTTATATGCTTTTGAAAAATCACGGTTCCGAACGTAGTCGGATACCTTAAAACAATTTTACATGTATATTCTAATTCCGGTGGCATTAAATATCAAAAATATTATTCATTTATACGACTTTGCAAAATCGCGGTTCCGAAGAAAGTCAGGGTCGCGGAACCTTAATTGTCTGATTTTTTTTAATAAGTTTGAGTTTTAAATCCAGAATAGAATACCGATTTTTGAGAGAGAGAATTGACGTCAGTTATTAATTTCTCTTCCCTTTTTTTGAAATGTTCTTATTAAATAATTATTTCTGTAATAATCGTGCGTGCCGTAAGTTAAATAAGTTTTTCACTTTGTTTAAAGCTCTCATTTTAATTGATATAGTAAAGTAGTATAATATATTGCATTTATAGTAGTACTTCACTAATAAAATAATAGTTATTTTTATTTGAATTTGTGTTGCTTTTGCAGGTGACTACATTAATAATTCAACAACACCTCACACCAGAGTAGTGAAACTTCGCAATTCGACGCAAGAAGAAACTATTCCACCGCTCAACTATTCATTACCCTGGGAAACAGAACAGAGGGATAAATATACAGTGGTCAGACGTTACATTCCAGCTGATGGTGAGATTCTTAATACTTAAAAGTTTCTAAATGTATTTATACATTCTTCCCATTAGCACTGAAAAGTTTTGTAGCTTTTAAATTGTTCTAAATATTATTTTGCATGAAGTTTAAAAAACATGTGTGTTCGTTGATAGTACCCCCTCTTTCAATGAAATATTTGTTTTTTAAATTTTTAATTGTTCTTAAAAACGTAAGTAACTCAGACTCAGTGGCGCAACAGCCCATGAGGCCCAAGTCCTATTGTGCCCATCCTAGTATACGTGGCCATTGGGCGCTGAGGTGCATAAGCAGATGTCCCGATCAGGGGATCAGTCTGAAGCGAGACCCCAAGCAAACTTGGTACTCACTTATCGACCCACTGCAGGAGGGATGAAAGGCTTAGTCGACCTTTCCCAGCCCGGAACAGAACCCGGACCTGTGGTGTGGAACTGCGATACGCTACCATTCGATTACTGGGTTTTTCATTAAAACATTTAATCTTTATATACACACCGAAGAGCCAAAAAAAACTGGTACCCCTACCTAATATCGTGTAGGGCCCCCACGAGCACACAGTAGTGCCGCAACACGACGTGCCATGGACTCGAGTAATGTCTGAAGTAGTGCCGGAGGTAATTGACACCATGAATCTTGCTGGGCTCTCCATAAATCAGTAGGAGTAAGAGGGGGATGATATCTCTTCTGAACAGCATGTTGCAAGGCATTCCAGATATATTCAACAATGTTCATGTCTGGGGTTTTTGATGGCCAGCGAAAGTGCCTAAATTCAGAAGAGTGCTCCTGGAACCAATATGTAGCAATTCTGGATGTGTGGGGTGTCGCATTCTTCTGTCGAAATTCCCAGAGTCCATCGGAATTCGCAATGGACATGAATGGATGCAGGTGATCAGACAGGATGCTTACGTACCTGTCACCTGCCAGAGTCGTATCTAGACGTATCAGGGGTCCCATATCACGCCAACTGCATACGGCCCATACCATCACAGAGCCTCCACCCGCTTTAACAGTCCCTGTTGACATGTAGAGTCCATGGATTCATAAGGTTGTTTCCATACCCGTACATGTCCATCAGGCCCATTCAATTGGAAACGAGACTCGTCAGACCAGGCAACGTGTTTCTAGTCATCAACAGTCCAATGTCGGTGTTGACGGGCCCCCAGGCGAGGCATAAAGCTTTGTGTCGTGCAGTCAACAAGGGTACACGAATGAGCCTTCGGCTCCGAAAGTTCATATCGATGATGTCGCGTTGAATGGTTCGCACGGTGACACTTGTTGAAGGCCCAGCATTAAAATCTGCAGCAATTTGTGGAAATGCTGCACGTCTGTCACGCTTAATGATTCTCGTCAGTCGTTGTTGGTCCCATTCTTGCATGATCTTTTTCCGACCGCAGCAATGTCGTAGGTTTGATGTTTTACCGGATTCCCGATATTCACGGTACACTCGTGAACTGGTCATATGTGAAAATCCAAGTTTCATCGCTACCTCGGAGATGCTATGTCCCATCTCTTGTGCGGAGACTGTAACACTACGTTCAAACTCACTTAAATCTTGATAACCTGCCATTGTAGCAGCTGTTTCGTGTTTTTTCCAGATTTTTCTAGAAAAATAATTATTGAAAATCAACAAAGGAATAGATTTTCAAATCCATGCTTTTTGTTCGCAATAATCTGAGAAACAAAAGTAGCTTAAAATGATTCAAAAATTTTAAAAAGTGAGCAATTTATGAAAATTTGAAAAAAAAAAACTTAAAAAATTCTTGATTTTTTTTTAAAATTGTTAAACACAGTGGCTGGTCAAACAGACTTTTTACTTTCAGAATCAACTTAATTATATAATCTGAATATAAAACAAAATTTCTTTACTGTTACTGTCTCCAAAAAGTTTTCTTGAAAAAGGGTACTACTCGGTAAAAAGGTACTAAAGGCAATTACTCGGAATCGAAATTAAAAATTTTCTTAAGCATGATACTCTTTTTGCTAGAATATTACTTATTTATTAGCATATTTAATCCATTCCTTGCTCTTGATTGCTCTGTTTACTTCAAACATAGCGCAAACCCGAGAATGCATCGTTGGCACAAGTTAATCTAACGTTCATTGGCATCATCAAACTTACTCGGCAACTTTTGAGTGCATATGAAGTAACATAAAGCCCATGTTATGATGTGGATTTTAAATTTGAATTAAGTAGATCAGTTTTCTATGTATTTTTAAGCAAGATTTATGAGATAAAATTATCAACAGTAATTGAAGATAGTACCAAAACTCATTTACATAATATTTAAGTTGGGGGAATATTGCATTTTTCTCTTTCTTATCAGAAAATCTCCAGAAATTAAATTATATATATATATATATATATATATATATATAAGAGCAAAAGAATGGAATAAAAATTGATATTTCAGAAATTTAAGATCTTAAGCTGCTGTTCTCATCTTTTAGGATTTTTTTAAAAATCTGATTATGTATAAGTTTTCGATAATGTTCAAAAAAATCCGTCAGAAAATTGCATTTCAAGATTTTAAAGATGCCATTTAAACAGGAGTGGGCAATTTTTTTGGCTCGAGGGCCACATTGTGGAAGTGGTGGATACCGGAGAGTTGCACCTTTTTAAAACGATTGCATTTATTAGTTAGACTGGCGGAAAAGGTATAAATTGTACTGTAAAAAATCAATAAATATAAGTTAAATAAAATAATGGCTTTTTTATTCAAATTATTTACTGTGCGAATTTCATATTTTTAGTTGCCAGTACACTTAATTTTAGAATCATCAATCTTAATTTTTAATCACCTATCGCATTTTTCTACGATATTTTTGAAATCAGGAGGGAAATTAGATTGTTAACGAGTGAAATTCTCATATTCTGCAACTTAAAGTTCGGAACCGTGATTTTAAAAAAGCGCATAAATGCATAATTTTCATGATATTTAGTGTCACTCAGATTAGAATACATGTATAAAACTGTTTTAAGGACATTTTTACAAAAAAATTTATTTAAATATAATATTTTGGCAAAAAATTAGCTTAGAATAATCTTTTTTCCAAATGTTCTCCTTTTGTGAAAAATTCTTCTATTATAATAATATTTTGCCTGTATATAGCTCAGACCTCTCTACAGAGGCTCAACTAGAATTTTTGAAAAATTCACATTATTTTCAGAGTTACCACCAATTGAAATAATTATTGGCGTTTTTTTCTTAAAATTGCTCGCCTCTGTTGTCGTAAAATGTGAATAAACGCATTTTTGAGTTATCTATTTCAAAAATTCTAGTTGAGCCTCTGTAGAGAGATCTGAGCTATATGCAGACAAAATATTATTATAATAGAAGCATTTTTCACAAAAGGGGAACATTTGGAAAAATGATTATTCTAAGTTAAATTTTTGCCAAAATATTACATTTAAATAAATTTTTTTTGTCAAAATGTGTCCTTAAAACAATTTTATGCATATATTCTAAGTGACACTAAATACCATAAAAATTATCCATTTATGCGCTTTGCAGAATCATGGTTCCGAAGGTAGTCGGATACCTTAAAGTCAACAAACTTGCATCTATATTTACCTTTGTTGATCTTTATGCAAGAACAAATTTGTTCTCCATATATGCTGACCCAAATAGAGGCGACATTTTCTGTTTATTAGGTTTTGTCTTGGCAAATCGCAAACCGAAAAAAAAATATATTGTTCGTTATTTGCTTACCCCTACATTGAAAAATGCATACTTTCATAGTGAAAACTTTAAAAAAAGATAATATCGTTTCAATATAAATTCGTATTTTTCTATATACCTTTACTCTAATATACATGCTGAAGACTTAAACAAAATAGTGCATATAGTAAAATTTTTTGTAAATAAATTATAGTTTAAGAAAACTGAAAAACACGCTTTTATGGTTAATCGAACTAAAAAGTAAAAGAAATATCTCTTAATATAAGAATAAAACGATTTACGAGAAAATTAATGTCATTGTGTGTGTGGTAAAATCGTGGGGTGCGCTTTATATTAAATTTTTACACTTACTTAGCATTGCGGAATGGAGCATAAAAGAAAGTATAACAATTGATATAGAGCACCCCACGCTTTTACCCCAATGACATGAATTTTCTCTTAAATCGTTTTATTCTTTTGAGAATTATTTTAGTTCAATTAACCATAAAAGCGTGTTTAGTTTTTTTAAACTATAATTTATTTTTCAGTTTTTAGTTCAATCTACAGTAAAAGCATGCATTTTAGTTTTTTAAACTATCATTTATTGATATACTATTTTTTTTTAATTTTTTGGCTCGCGACGGAAAAGGTTTTGCCCTTCCTTGAGTTATAACAATTTTTTTTCACACATGAACGAGTCTTTTTTTTTATTTCCATTTTCAGAAAGACTGGACAACAGTTTATATTATAAGAAATTACCGACGCAAAAAAACGTTTTCGCTTTTTGGGTTACTCTTAATCTTTTAGTCGCCAAATCTAGCAATGGGTATTTGGAATTAGTCACCAAATCTGGAAATGGTATAGTGAATAGTCGCTAAATCTGGAAATTGTTATTCCTGAATACCCTGTACAGGTTATGGAACAAAATTATGAAATTATTGTATTGTAATCGATCCTTGACTACGTTGCTAAATTTTGAATTAATCTGACCTTATAAAGTGTGTAAAAATCGAGTTCAAAGATTTCGTTACATACAAGTGAAACTTATAAAACCGTGTTTAAAAAATAAGTGAAACATAGTTTTGATCCTTTTTTACTTATTTTTTCTGAAGAATGGTGAAGAAGTAAGTTCTATCACTTGAGAATGTCATTTTATACGTGATATTAGTAAGGTATCTTTCTTAGTGGGAACAGCAATTTTTTTCAATAGTATATTGAAGAAAGTGAAAACAGATCAAATAACAGCTTACTTTTAAATCAGAATTATTTTGAATTCGACTTAATTTATGCTGGTGGATAATTTTTTCGAGTAGTATCCTTTAAAATCATGTACTTAAAATTTCATATCGCATGAAGTTTTTGTTGGTAATATCTGCGCAATATCAAAGATGTGTTTTGCAATCTTGAAAATATATTCTATCCCTCATTTTAAATATGTTTTCCAAAAAGTTGATTTTTTTAAAAAAAAAATCAGATATTTTATATTTTTTGTATGCTAAAATTTGTGGGAGACAACAAGGGGTCCAAGACGTTTGTCTTACTTCACATTTATTTTAAAATTAAACAAAAATTAATTAAAAAGGTAGCTATTTTAACAGATAAGTTTGACGATGATATGCAGAAGGTAACGCCTGCTCGCGCACCTCTCTCGTTCTTTCTCCTCTCTTAAAAGTTTTGGTTCTACTTTCACTAGTTCAAAAGTTTCCACAGTTTCAGTTCTCATTAGCTGCGCCTGCGCGCGAAGACTGCGTTGTTATCTTGAGAACTATTGGATCCTACATTTGTATGTCATTATGTGCATTTCAGCACACCAAATTAAAATTTAGTTTTTTATCTGAATTAAACTTTGATAGAAATTTAATTTTTTTTGTGATAAATTATATAATTTGAAAATAAAAAATAATCTCAAATTATTCTAAAGGTATAAATTTTCTTTTTAATTAGGAACTAAAAATTTTCTGAATGGTGACATTGTTTCAAGAAATTAAGTTCACAATTGTTTACTTTTGTAGGAAAAAAATGATCAGACATAAATTTTTCTTCATAGAAAACATTTAATTATTAGTTGATAACTATTACTTAACTGGTATAACATATACTTCTTTATTTTGCATAATGTTTTTGTTAACATTTTTATTCATTTGTCCCCGACTATAATATAATTATATAATTAGAATTTTATTACCGTAATGCCGGAAAGGAAATTCCTTACAGGATAGAAAACTCTTGAATCGTAAAAAATGACTAAAATCACAGGTGTAAAATTAATTTTAGTCGCTCTAAATATTGGGTATGTTACAAAATTACTAAATATGTCTATAAGATAAATATTTTGACAAAAACCTACTTGATTGCTGATGATCTTTGTGTGTGTAATGTAACACTCTAGTAATATATAAAACATTTTTCTTATATTTATCCAGGTCCTACTCCCGCCTATGATGATAGTGTGACATTATGTACACAAGGTACGTTCGAATTTCTGCAGCATGTTCCCGAGCTATGTGATCGCTGGGAAGGACCCCTTTCGGTATCCGTGTACGCCCCTGGTACCGATCTTCCAGTGGCAGTGCGCAAGATTCTATTCCTTCGAAAATGCGGGCCACCCTGCGTACGACTCAATGTCAGTTGGCATCTGATATACGAGAGTTCTTTGGCACCGCCCCACCTGGAAGCGCCCATGGAAATGGCAGAAATGGCAGCTTATGAACCCCTTAACTGCTCGGCTGGTTTCAAGCCCCTGCAGTTAGTGTCGGAAATCAGAGGGGTAAGTTAGAAATCTTGAATATTCTTTTTTATATGTAGAATGTATTTGCACGTATGCAAGAATTTCACTGGCGTGGTGATATAATATCTATTCGGTGGATTTTTATAAGAGATCTGTTTGGCAAAAAATTACATGAATTGTGTGTCTTTAAATTGTTGAATTTCAGAGAGTGTGTGCGAAGAAGTTGATGTTTTAGTTACCATTAAATGCTATGAGATTCTCAATGTATTAGTAATTTTGGAAATGAAATATTATTTTTAACTATGAAAATAGTTCAAATTTTAATTTTCAAGCATGTCCCCAGACATGATGAAAAGTTTAAAGAATAAGATCTCAGTAAGCACCAAGTTTTTTTTTCCTTTAAAAGACTGTGTTATGACTGACTCGGTCCATCTATAATAGTCTGTAATCTCTCTCACTCACCAAAATCATGAAAGAAAAGTGTAAGCAGCATATTTTTACTGTAAAATCCTCATGAATGCTTACTTATTAAATGTCATTCGGAGGACCAATGATTTTTTTTCTTAATTTTCCATTTTGAAGACTTTTTTTTTCAGCTTGAGTTCAAGACAATATGCCACTAATTACCTGGGATAGAGGTTGCCATACTTTTCTCTCCTAGCCCCCCCTTGCCATGTTTTTCTGTTTGGAGTAGACCACTGCCTACCTCATATGGAATTTTTGCAAATTTATCAACTTAAATGTCTTTTTGACTGCTGGTACAAAGTAACTTAATTTAAAAGATTTAAATTTCTAACTAATGAAATATAGTGTTTGAAACTTACGAAACACTTGTTAATTAATTTAAAATTTAATTAATACCTAAAATTTTTTAGTGATCAACAAACAGATGTTTATAAGGAGAGGAATGAATCTGTTGCTTCAATGACAAATTTCCAACTTTTGGCATTAATCTCGTCAAGTTTAACCCTAAATCTCCTCGGTTAGTAGTGTCCAGTATTTTCTTTTTTTATTTTGGATATTGGAAATCGTGCTGAAACTCTTTCTCACTAGGAAAAGCAACTAAAAATTTTCTCGCAGTACTCCATAATTCGGGATAAATAACAGATTATATCTTTTTAAAGCTAAAATTGCGGGCATCCGTTTCTAAACATTACTTTAAGATTTCCATTTACTGCCTATTCCAACCAATTCCCCTTGTAATATAACATTTTCTTAATTGTGACTATATGAATTCATGTGTGCCATTTATGCCTACTGTGATAATTAACACAGTCAAATCATTCTCAAACCCAGTGTATCAAAATCTGAATAAAGGTAATTTAAAAGTGTTGAACGTAAGTTAAAACGTCATTTTCCTGGTAGATTATTTGTTACCAGTTGAAAAACTGGGAAAATTTGCGACGTCCACTATTATACTCCTTTAGCTTAATTTTGGCAAGAAACACTGAAATGATGATTCTTGTTTTAATAAAATTTATGCTGTCAACTTGTAACTGCAAGGTAAGGTGCTTGTAACTGTCACCTTGTAACTAACTCATTAAATTAAGTAAATAAATCTATTAAATAGGTAAAATATGGTTTCCATTTGGTTAAATTTTCTTTTAAAATTAGATTCATGATCTGGTTTAATGAGAGCCATTATCGCAGACTTCCATTTACACCTCATGGACCCCAAATTATCTTTTCGCTGACATGGACCCCTTTCAGATCGTCATAGATCCTTGCAGGTCCATATAGTCCATTTTGGGAATCACTGACTTAGGATCTTCATAAGCACACCATATGTAAAACATAACGTTGGCCTAATTATCAGAATGCGTAACTCCACAAAGGAATTAAATTTGATATAGGAGTGCTACGCGCCAAGTTGTTGTTTTTGTTCGTCAAGATGGGCTATAACAATACAATATGTTTATCTTGATATTTTTATCGTGTGGTAATATGGTTGCCATGGGGATAACTTATCTGTTTGGCGCGATTAAGGAATCGTGCCAAACAGCGCTTGGCGCGTAGCACTCCTATATCAAATTTAGTTCCTTTGTGGAATTACGCATTCTGATAATTAGGCCGACGATAAGCAATTGCCAGAAGCAGCAATATCTGAAGAGATAAATTTTAGAACTTCGGTAATATTTTTAAGAATTGAGTTAATTTAAAATTTATTAAAATTACAAGACTTTTTAAAAAGTGTTATTTCACTTACAGAGAGAAAAAAGCCTCTTCTTTCTTCTTCCTTCCTCTTCTTATTGTTATTATTATTCAACTTGTTGTTTTTATATTTTTCATTTTTCTTTTTCATTATTATTGAATTTTACTCAGAGTCCCCATTCTGGAATGATCTTTGTTTTGTAAAGATATTTCTTGTACGAAATGTGTATATGAAAGTTTGGAATTTGAAGGGTTTTCGTAAAATTTATTTAATACATAAAATGTTAATTTAACATGTCTTTTTCAAGTAATTTAAGCACATTTGTTCGTCCGCTGGGTTTTCCAAGAAAGATAACCAAATTTTCTTTTATCGTAAAATTTAAAAGCATGTTAAAATGTCTTTACAGAAGAAAGAAAAATTTATAGAAATTTTTTGATTTCTCTCTCTGTTGTATACAGTATTTTGAAAACATTTATACTATATGAGTATTTTGGATGTCGTTAGCTTTGTTTTGTTTTTGACAAGCATGCTGTTATTGATAATTTGTTTGTTTGTTTTTTAAAAATTAAGAATTTTTCAATAAACAAAACAGAAAGAGGAAAAAATGCGGGTATCTTTTTTTTTTAGTATAATTTAAAAGTTTTCCGAAATATTTTTGTTTAAATTAAGTTCTGGTTAGTTCAATGACATCGAAATGTTTTAAATTTCAATAACATTCCAACAATGTTGGATTTTTTTTATTTTGTTAAACTATAGGCTTTGTGTTCCTTGGTAATTATATGTAATATTGAGATGAGGTATAACATTTATAGCAAATATTATAATCGCAATATAGTAATCGTAAGTAAGGTCTTGAATATAATATATATATATATATATATATATATATATATATATATATATATTACATATTTATATATATAAAGAGAAGTTCAACTTCATCAAAAGAATAATATCAGTTAACATTTTATTCTTAGTTTCTTTTTCAAGAAAATAAACGCAAACAAGAAACGTTTATTGCTGAAATGAGTTAATGTTTACTTGTGTAGATAATTTGTTAAAAAATAATTTTTTTTAGTCTGAACGTGTTGTCTTTTCAAACGTTTTAATGAGCTTTTTGGTATTTTCAATCTTGCATTCTAATCACGTAGTGAATATTTTCCTTAAATAATGATTCAGAACCAAGGTGAAGAGAAGAGATCTTATGTTTGAAGGTCATATCTTTCAGTTGTGTGTGTGAGAGTTTTTAAATCGCATATATGCGCTCGAAATCGAAGTTGTATTTCGAAATAAATTAGATCTTAACAAATCGAAATTTTATAGTATTCAGGCATTGTAATTTCGATAATGATTAAAGCAATGCAACAAATCGATTTACATCTTGCAAGTGATGTTTCCTATTTGAAGTATATTTTTATTTGAAGCTAAAACATACTTTTGTAAATAAAATGCAATTGTGAATACTCGTCATTTTGTTATTACTAATGAGAGAATTTTTATCAGATAATTACTGTACTGTCAATCTACGTTATGAATTTCACCTGAATAATTCATTAAGAATTATATTGTTTGTATGTTCAAATAAAATATGGATTTTGTTTGTGGAAAGTTATTGTTAATTTTCGGTTGGTGATATTAGACATTGAGAGGCGCACATACAGTATTCTACAGTTTCAAGTATACATACATATTCCCTTATTTAAATTTAGAATTCAAGGAGTACATAAGTAAAACTCGAGACCACAGCTGTGAAAAATGTTACATAAGAGCGTAAGTATAAAAACTGAAACTTTTTTCTCCACAATTTAAAATTTACCAGCAGTGTTTCAACATTTATGACATCGAATTGTTGTAACTACAATCCAACATTTTTATCCAGGAGTGACATGTTTTTATTTGGAGCTAATTTTATATAATTAATGGAGGATTTTTTTTATTTTTTCTTTGTTTCCTGTGAAAGAAAATGACTCTTTTCTTATTTAATATTCTTTTATGCACCTTGCAGTCCAAAAAGCTTCCTTACCCCATTAATGTGGCTCGGAATGTAGCTCGGCAGCTAGCTGGCACGCGATATGTACTGGCATCGGACATTGAACTCTACCCAAGTCTTCATATCGTACCCAGGTAAGAAACATAGAAAATAATATTTTTAATAATTTGTGTACTTAGGTTATCAATATTTCGTTTTATTTAATATTTGAGACAGTTAGAAAAGCTAGCGTTGTTTCTTGTTTGGTAGAAATCTAAGCTGTGATTGATTTACTAGAAAATAAATTCTATACAAATTATTTGATTTCAAAATTATTTAAAAAAATTACTGTAAGATAATCCTCACTCTTAGTAACTGATGCGTGCAGAGAGAATTTTCCAAAATACTCCAATACTTAAAAGTCTAAATTAAAAACATTTCTTGTGCCTCAAAAATTAAATTGCATAAATAATGAATGCAGAAAATCTTATTGGAAATTAAATCAAGTTATCTACTTGAAGTATGCTATTCTGCCAGGTTCAGTTCAGGTGAAGACTAATAATTTGCTATATAGTTTTGTTGCAGCAAATAAGATAATTTTGAATATAATAATAATAATATAAAAATCTAAGAAAGTGTCTTTTAAATAAATTCTTTTTTTTTTCAAAATACTTTAAGACTCTCTAATCAGACAGTCACTATTTATAACATTTTAAAGAAAAATTTAACTCGTTGTCAATGAAACAGCATTTGCAACTGTACTTAATAGATGATTATTACAATCTTGTTATGCGTATTATTGTGATTCTGATTCATAGGAAATGGATATACATTTCTTTTAAGGCTGTTTTCGCGTACCGTTGGCCACAGTAGCTTAATGGTCATGGACAGGGACTTGTGGGCGGTGGGTTATGAGTTCGAACCCCAGTGTCTCTGAAGATCCGTCGTGTAGAGAGGCTGATGCACGTTAAATTTGTCGGTGCTCAAAGTCTTTCCATTGACGTGGTGTGGAGGCTTAAAGAGGGGGTACCAGCTCAAGTGCTATTCCCTTCACTTGACAATGGTTTGAAAATACAAGGCCCCTCACCAATAGCGCTCGTGTTGCTTTATAGGGCGACGTTAATAAACGCTCACTCGCGTAACGTTGAAAAGCAGAATCAAGATTTCGAATTCCGACACAAAAGTATTCTAACATTAATATTATATTCTGGCTTCGCTTTTTATCCTGTATTTTATCGTACTAATTTGAATTTGAGTTGACCCCTTTTTTTTCTGGCATAATATGTATTTCGCGTTTCATCTTCCATACCGTAATTCTAAATATACTACCTCTTTACGTGTTAAAAAGAAAAATTAATTATTTATGAAATATTTTGAAATATATTTTAAAAACTATATTATACAGTGGGTGATCGGTTAACGAGCATAATCCATTCAAAGACTATGTTCGCTATCCGAATTGTTCGTTAATCGATCATCGATTCACCATAGACTTCTATGTGAAATCGATCAATTCGTTCTGGAGACCCTAGCAATTAAATTTTAAAAAATGTATAATTTCTTAGTAAGTTTTTTTAAAAAAATAATAAATACATATAGTCTTGCATATTAATGAGTCCTTTTCATTTTTTGCTTATGGGGCGTTGAAGAACATGCCCAATGTCGATTGCTTTTCTCTTTTCAGGATTTTCCAGAAGTAATTAATAGCATTGTTTTTGCAAAGATCCCCAATCCTACTGACATCAGCTTGGTCTGGGTGCCATTCTAAGACCATTGCTCTGACATCCGCCCACTTTTTTAAAAGATCTTTAATGGCAGATGTCGGCATTGGTCCTCTTTCGTCTTCCTCTTGTTCAGAAGGAGACACATTTCGCTATGTTTCTTGGTGTTCTTCATTCAAAATTTCTTGGAGTTCTTCTGTCGTCAGTTCATCTTCATGTCCCATTATGAGCTGTTCTATGTCATCCTCGTTCACTTCCAATTCCAGATCTCTAGCAGTTGTCAAAATTTCATCCATAATTTCAGGGGTGTCTCCCTGATCACCTCCGAGTATGTGTGTTCGTTGTCCAAATACAAAAAATCTTTCTTGAAAGTGTTCGTTATCCGAACACAAAAATATTTCGAGAAAGTGTTCGTTTAACCAATCACCCACTGTAAACAAATACATGAATTACAATGTTACAAATTTTCATGAAAATTGAGAATTTTTTTTTTTTGTCAGAAAATGGGCTTCGTGTTTAGTTTAGTCTCGTATGTTTGGCGAAGACAGCTTTAACATTTTAAGATTGAAGAATGAAGCTTTCTTTTTTCAATCAGAATGAATTTCGGCAAAATGTATGAAATTGAAAAAAAAAAATCCTTTTAAGCACTAAAAACGTTAATAAAATTTTTTATTTTATGTCTTCTTCAAAGCAGTGTTTATTCGCTTATAATTGTATTCTTATCTCTTACTTGTGAAAACCATTTTTTACTTCATACATATTCAAAAAATTTAAACTTTGCTCACACGATTTTTTTTTTTTTTTTTTTTTTTTGAATTTTCAGATTTTTGGAACTCGTATCTCGATTGGCTGAGAAAGAAATCGGTAAAATCATTCCTCGCCGTGTGTTCACCCTTCCCATTTTTGAAATCAAAAAAGAGTTTCCTGCTCCAAAAACGAAAGAAGAGCTAGTGAAAAGAGTGAAAGAAGGACATGCCATCTTTTTCCACAAATGGGTGTGCGATGCTTGTCAGAATTTTCCCAGGTATTGTACTTTATTTTTAACTCGAAATCATACTTTTTATTTTACGAAGCATCGAGCGAAAAATATTGAAACTCATAAAATAATTGCACCTTTAAGATGACGCATAATATTAAAATATTTGCCTAATTAACAAATTTAATTAGTACGGAATAAATTGCAGAACGCTATTTGTTCATTAAGCGCCCTGGGGCTCAAAAATACGTCTGTAGAGGTAATTACATTGCAAAACTGCCTTTTTCTCCGAATCCTAATTGTAATTAAAGATAGTTAGCCGAGATTTGACCGTCGGATCAAAGCCCCATCGAGTTTGCTTGATATAGAACTAATTTTTAAAGAAAATTGCAGCAGTGATTTTTAGAGTTAAGCATTTTACTCCAAAGTTGAGATGTTATTCTAATTTATGTTCTCAACAAGAAAGTAAGAGCTAAACTATTTATCGATAATTACCAAGATTTAAAAATTCACATAGTTTTTAATATATTAATTGACGTTCATAAAGTATGATAGGAAGATTTTTTTTTTTAATCTGAGTATATCAATAGGCATTTGAGTTATACGTTTCTTAATCTGAAATTTTTAAAGCGTTTTTGCATTGAATGAAATTTAGAAATTTCTTTTTGTGGGGGAGTATGTCATCCCCCCCATCTCATGCATCTTTTTATTTTTTTAAAAAATAGACAATTTCATTATCTATTGTTTAGTATTTTGATTCAAATGTTTATTTAATACTTTATCAAAATCAAATATATTAATCTTTCCTTCAATTTGTATTGCAGCTTTAAGGCTGTTTTCAGCTAATGTTAAAGAATAGGACCCCCAATTTCGGAATATTTTTTCAGATATAAAAGTACTCAAACACTATTATTATATTCTGGCTACACTATCCTGTAAAAAATCGCTTATTTTATCATACTACTCATTTTTATACAATTTGACTTTTTTTAAGGGGTCACAGGGGTGTTAGATTTCTCTAGGGGTATGAAAATATAAACAATTTTCAAACAGGTATAATTTCTGTAAATTTAATTTAAATAATTCGAATCTTTTACACATTACTTATAAAGGAATGGGGCTTCTCAGAAAAGTATAAAATGTTTAAATTATAATCATAATTTTAAAAATTATAAGCATATGAAAACAAGAAATTTTTCTATAAGAAATATTTATTAAGTTTTACGTCGCGCATGCTATTTTCTAAAAAAGAGTAGGTTTAATTACTAGCTATATATATATATATATATATATATATATATATATATATATATATATATATATATATAAGTTGATTTATAAAGGCAAATGTATTCTTAATACTTTGTAGCTACTTTTATATAAATAGAATAATAACTTACATATTTTAATAAATAAAAAAATACATTTTTAAAAATATTTAAAAAATTAAATATTTTAAAATACAAAAGATATATAATAATAAAATTAGGTAGGGTATAAAGAGTATGATGCATTGTATAATTCTATAAAGTTTTATACATCAGAGGCTAATATTTTAGAAAATAGCGTGCGCAAAGCAAAAAATGCTTAATATTTATTATAGAATTTTCATATGCTAATGACTTTTAAAATTATTATTATATTTTAAACATTTTATACTTTTCTGAAGCCCCATTCTATTTTAAATAACGCATAAAAGATTCGAATAATTTAATTTAAATTTAAAAGAATTATACCCGTTTGAAAATCGTTTATATTTTCAAACCTCCAGTGAAATTTAACACCCCTGAGACTTCTTAAATGTGTTTCGCATTTTTTCTCCTATACCGCAATGCTAGATGAGCTACCCCTTTACATGATAAAAGGAAAAACTAATTATTCATGAAATATTTCGAAATTTTAAAAACACTATCTTATAAATAAATGTATGAGTTACAATGTTACTAATTTGTATAAACATTGAGGCATTTTTTTTCTGTCCGAAAATGTGCTCCGTGTTAAGTTCACGCTTTTGGAAATATGGCGAAAACAACCTTAATTCATCACTCTTTAGTTGTTGATGTATAACATATTTGTCGCATTATTGGCCGTTGGTATATAGTAAAAAGTTAATAAATGTTTAAAGATTATGAAAAATATCACCATCTCTTTTCCCTTAATATATCTGTGGCGATGATATCCATAAACGCTAATAACAGCCACCGGACTGAAGTGATCATTCTGGTCCAGCGGTAAGTTACGTGCTTACGGTACCAAAAGTACAGAGTTCTTATCCTCATTAGTGACCCTGGCTGAACTTTGAAAGAAAAAAAAACGCGCTGTCGTGGTGCCATCTCCCCACCGTAAAAGTAGTCAAGCCGTCAGATCCACATGACGCAACAGCAACAACTCACATGCTCTCCATAACAAACTATATCGTTCGTCCGCATATCCACCGACTCACTGGTAGTGGAGTGCGGGGCGGTGGTATCTATATAAGCCAGTAATAGCCTCTAGATTGAAGTGAACATTTTGGTTCAGTGGTAAGTTACGTGCTTACGGAACCAAAGGTACCGAGTTCTATCCTCATATCTATCAACATTTTTAATCTTTGAAAATTGCAGATTTTCAGGGTAATGTAATTTTGAATCAGCTGGATTCTATAATATATAGGGTGGTAATTGATGACATTTTTTTAAAATAAAGTTTCGAGTTTTTTTATTTGATAAAAATTGAAATATATATATTAATTGAAACATTTTGTTTCAAAAGTATTCTGCTGCATAGATTATTCTATTTTTTATAAACAGTATTTTTCTTCCATTAAAAATCGTTCTTACTAATTACAAATATACTGACCCGAAATTTTTTTTTATTATGCCCCAAAAAGTATTTTCAGTATTTTTTCTAAATAGCAGTATTTTTGAATGGGGCTATCAACATTTAGGAACGCCACGACAGCTGAATGGTCCTAGTCGAAAATTTGGTGCCTGGTAATCATCAAGTCGAATTACGAGTTCAAATTTCATTTCCACTGTCGAGAGGAATAATGAGATAGCTTCACGTTAATGGAAAAGTATCCCAACGTCCTTACGTGGTATTGCGTGTAATTAAACAAAAAGGGATATACTAAGTTCAGGGCCAGCCTTACTATTTGACTATTATTTAAAATTACAATAAGTGGGATTTTAATTTTAACCAATTAATTAAATATTCAGATTTCACATATTCTTATTAAAATTATCTGCATTAATATTACATAAAAGGAAGTTAATACTTCCCGGTTCAATGCCAATAAATTTTGGGTAGCTTCTAGTGCGTTCGATTATGTAAGCAGTCAAAACGTACTATTTCGGGCTTTTAGAAAAATGCTTTTGATAGTGATTTAAATTACTAAAATAAGCAAAAAATATAATTTTAATTACTTTATTTATAGTCATATTCACCGATAAAATCATGTTCGGCTTTTATTCCTTTTTCTGTACAGCACTGAATATTTAAGACTAAAGCATGGTAACGGGTGTGTCTTATTAGAGTAGTGAATTGCTTTTTACCATATATTAATAGTTGTTAAAGAGTTTCCCAATTTTCTTTTCGCACAATACAGGCATTAAAATAGTTTTAAGCTAAAAACTACACATTTTGCAGTTTAAAGGATGTTAAATTACCTTAAATAATTTCCCTTTCTGTAACAGGACGAGATAATCAATATTTTCTATGCTTTGAAACTTATAGAACATAACCTTTTCATTGACAGTATAATTAAACCAATGTACTATAATTAATAGTTAAATTGATTGTTCAGATTTCAGCCGGACGCTGAAGAAAGAACCTTTTCTTGTTTTCCTTTTTAAATTGAAGGATTATAATCACATAGAATATCTTGTTACCAGTACCGGTTTATCCATTGGGGTGCCTAGGGGCCCGAAATGATCCGGATAAGCTGGACTTGATCCGATTTGCTGGTTATAAATTTCGATCCATGAGTGCCAAGGAGGCCTGTAGATCCTCTACGCCCAGGTCCCGAAATGAGCTGAAATTGACACTGCTTGTTACCATCGTTTTGGTTTTGGTTTTAAATTTGTTGCATACTCGCATTTAAAGTCATATTCATTTTTAAAGGAAATATTTTCTCATTTTTGCTTTCGTTCATCAGGCGAGATCAATGGTTGAAAAGTCTTCCAGAAAAGGGCAAAGAAGACATATTGGGAATCTTTCAAATCACCAAGCGTCAAATGCCTCGAACGGCTTGGGAGCCTATCTACATAGGAACTAACGAAGAGCCGTTGTACGATGAAAGGCTTACGTGGGAAGGAAAAAGAGATAAGATGTCTCAGGTAAAATGCTTCAAAAAATCATTTGTTATTGTATAAAATTTATAAAAAATTGTACATTCTTATGTAAAAAGTATATCACGAAGAAAGTGACTGTTTTTATTGAAATTAAGCCTGCGTAAAATTTGTATACAAATAATGAAATGATTAAAATCTTTAGTTGATGACCCCCACTTTCCTCCTCGGCAATAAAGCATGTTTTTATGAGTCAAAGTGTGTAAAAAGTGATAATAATTTCTAATCTGGCATCTAATTTTTAAATGTACTACAGATTGTGACTCTCGAATTTTTCGGTGTTACAATGTTCAAGGTATGTTCGATTGGCGAAAGGTCCATGGAGTTTGCTAAGTAAGAATATCAACAACATGAAGGCAGTTCAAAGATTTGTGATCTGTATGACATGTTGTCAAAAACAGCTGTAGAATGTCGAGCTATGGAGGATAATTCTACCGGTCGCCAGGTGTCATCAACATACCTTTCAGCTAGATTGGAGGTGATCTGTTGTGGTAAGAGATGACACTACACTCTTACTTAGCAAGGATAATGGCTATGTCTCTATAAAACTAGGGCTGATAGGCCCCTTCTACAAACGAATCCAATGGTCATCTGCTCCGAGACAACTTGATTCATTGCTGAACACTATGAGATTCCTCTCTGTTGACAACTATGATGATCGGCAGATACCATTCGAAACGACTGTTGTGAAGTTAAAAGCAGACATTTTAAAGATTGCTGTGAGTATTATCTTACAGAGCCAAGCACCCTGAAATCGTGAATGGTATCACGGATAGTACGAAGGAAGGTGTAACATACTGAGTTACGGGCAATGACGCCGTGGAAATAGTTTCGGGCCTGTCGCATAATCATTAGATTTTGCATCATATTCGTGCCTCTTGGTCTTGAAGAGTTTTCATTCCGCTAATAAGTTGCGGATAGAATATCGTCCCCAAAATATTTACAGATTTTTAATTTATCTGTGTACTTCATATTTAAAACAGATAAGGGTTCTTGGTAAAAAAAAGTTGTATTTACTATTCACTATATAATTCAAGATATACAATCTATATAGTAAACTTTTCAGTAAATACTTTGCCTTAATTACCTATACTTTTCAGATGTTTGAACTCTGTCTTCTGGATTACGATTTCTATGTGCTGGATAATGCTTTCCTGGTACATTCTCCTGGAATCAAGACCTTGAGCAGCGTGGACCAACGTCGCAGGGCTCCTTTTATGTACAAAAACAATGCAGTGCACAACAAACTACTAGCACAGATGAAGAAGAAATACGGTGCTAGGAAAGGCTGCTGACCATCCTTTTGGTGCGAAAAAGAAAGAGCAATTTTTCTAGTCAATTCTCTGTGATTCCGTACGAGTATTTTAAGCGTTCTTTGGTCACAACTGTGTGTTCTGAATACACATTTACAGAAGAACACTATTCGGTGCTGGACATGGATAGCTGGTGGGACAGGCTGTTCTGTGGTTTATGGATCAAAAAGAGTTTTGTTTCGTTCTGTTTTTATTTTTATGGTATTTATTTGTGCTGCATCATTTCCATTGTTTACCACTTTTGGACCATATATACTATTTGATGTTCATGAAAGTTTGGATAGGTGATTGCAAGAAAGCTTTTTTTGAGGGTCAGAGATGGTTTTATTACTATCGGATATGCAAAAGATTTCAATAAAAAGATGTAAAAAATATATATTTATCTTTGTGTCGATGTGTTTGATTTGTTTAAATGTGCTTTATTTTTCATACAAGGTCATTTTTGATTCTAAAGTTTCCACTTGCACACACACACAAGTTCACGCTATTATTTTATAAAAGTAAAATTGATTTTTTATGCACTAGTTTGCTGGAACAATATAGTTTGCATCAATAAACTAAAAAATAATATAATTAAGTATTGAAACTTGTCTAGCCCATAAATCAATAGAAACATAAAAAAAACAATATTAAAAACATAAATTTTATTATAAAACGAATTAAAAGTAATACAGCAAAAGATACCAACTGTTATGCACAATAATTCAGCATTATATGATAAGTTTAAAATACATTTCTATGTTAAAGTCTTACAGCTTTTATAAAGGGGACTGAGAATGCATTCGAATCGTGATTTTGAAAAAGAGTATAAATGAATAACTTTTTTTAAATGTATATTTAGTGAAAATTGAATCGGAATATATGCACGTAAAAATATTTTAAGAATATTATTGCAAGAAAAAAACTATTTAAATATTTATTTTTTAGCAAAAAAATTAGTAAAAAATGAGTTATTATCAAAACATTCTCCTTTTATGAAAAATGCTTCTATGGTAATAATATTTTGCCTGTATATAGCTAAGGCTTCTGTGAAAAGCCTGAAGTAGGATTTTTGAAATATAATAGTTTAGAGAAGTGGATTTATTCAAGTTTATCAGAGTAGGGAAATTTCAACAAAAAACACTGGATATTATTTCATTTGATCGTAACTCTGAAAACAATTTGAATTTATAAAAAATCTTTGTATAGATGGTCTTGCTATATATAACCAAATATTGTTAGTTGTTTTTTGTAAAAGGAAAATGTTTCGAAATTATGTCCATGTTTCTTCACTTTTTTTTCCAATTTTTTTGTAACAATGTTCCTAATCCAATTTTATATATATTTTCTAATTCAACTGACGCTAAATATAAAAAACATTCATTTGTAATTCTTTTTTAAAATTACTCTTCCGAATTTAGTCAACCTTGTGATACATATCGTCGGCCGACTTATCAGAATGCGTAACTCCATTTGGGATGCTAATTTGATATTGGAGTGCTACGCGCTAAGCTAGTGTTTATGTTCGCCAAGATGGGCGATAACATTACATTATGGTTAACTCAGCATTTCTCAAACTGTGGGGCGCGCCTCCCTTTGGGGCGTGACATCTCTACAAGGGGGGCGCGAGCATTTTGAGAAGTCGAGAACAAAACATTATTTAAAAAAATATTAATGTACTGAAAGTAAAACAAACAAAATACATTCTGACCATAATAATATATATGTATATATGTACATTTGCACTGATATATTACACTTATAAATAAAGGGTGTTTTTTTAGAGGTATAGAACTTTAAATTGCAATAAAACAACGATGTATTATTCGATTGACATGATTTTTTTTTATTCGAAAGATAATCTTGTGGCATTACATTTTAAATATGATTTCTGGCGTATGACTGCCACGGCTGGCTCGGATGTAGTCCAATCTGGACGTCCAATTTTCGATGACTTTTTCCAACATTTGTGGCCGTATATCGGCAATAACATGGCGAATGTTGTCTTCCAAATGGTCAACCGTTTGTGGCTTATCCGCATAGACCAATGACTTTACATAGCCCCACAGAAAATAGTCTAGCGGTGTTAAATCACAAGATCTTGGAGGCCAATTCACAGGTCCAAAACGTGAAATTAGGCGGTCACCAAACGTGTCTTTCAATAAATCGATTGTGGCACGAGCTCTGTGACATGTTGCGCCGTCTTGTTGGAACCACAGCTCCTGGACATCATGATTGTTCAATTCAGTAATGAAAAAGTTAGTAATCATGGCTCTATACCGATCACCATTGACTGTAACGCTGTGGCCTTCATCGTTTTTGAAGAAGGATTCCACCAGCCCATAAAGCGCACCAAACAGTCAGTTTTTCTGGATGTAACGGTGTTTCGACATACACTTGTGGATTGGCTTCACTCCAAATGCGGCAGTTTTGTTTGTTGACGTAACCATTCAACCAGAAGTGCGCTTCATCGCTAAACAAAATTCGCTTATGAAAATCGGGAACAACGGCAATCTCGTTTTGGGCCCATTCGGCGAATCTACGCCTTGCTTGATGATCGTTTTGATGAATTGCCAAACCAAACTGAGAATAAATCACTTGACAGCTGTTAAATCGGTCGCCATCTTGGAAAGTAATGCCAACTTAAACTTCTATACCTGGGAAAAAAACACTCTTTATATTCGTGCTACACAATGAATTTTATAATTATTTTAACAATACTGAGTTATATATATATATATATATATATAAACAAATTTATTAATTACCAGTAACCCCATAGGCTTGTCATATATATAATTTAAAACAAATATTAATATTTATCTTGATAAATTTTTGTACGGTTTATAATTAAACCTTGACTGCCGATCAAAAGTTTCGCGATTCGCTTCCAAATGCCAATCGTTTTCCATGTAAGCACGCGTATATGATGTATTGGGGGAGGAGGAATAAAGAAGCAAAATAATCTGGAATAAGTAAATCCTTCGCAAACATTGTCAAGATCCTTTTATTGCATTCCTTCGGAATAATTTTACGGATAGCACTGCACAGAAAAGATTGTACTTCGGAAAGACGTATATATACGTCTGGGGAAATAAACACTTTGGCTTAGCGAGACGTTTATATACATAGGGGGTTGCTTAAGAGGTAAAAGTCGTATCGTAGTTTTGGCGTCAAAGTATAGTATTGAATTCAGTACATTGTTATTGTATGGGGGGCGTGATGAAAATTATGATTGAATATTGGGTCACGAGTGTTGCGACTTTGAGAAGCACTGGGTTAACTCGATATTTGCATCGTGTGGTCATGGTATCGTCATTTGTATCGTTTGGCGCGATTAACAGCACTTGGCGCGTAGCACTCGTATATATCAAATTAGTTTCCTTCGTGGAGTAACACATTCTGATAATTAGGCCGACGATATACAATTTATAGAAGTTATTTAGATGTATTATATTTCTCATTTAGATTTCGACAAATAATTTGAATAATCGCCCGATTATTAAAAACAGATTATGAAATACGGGCTTCAGAAATCCTATACTTTCTGGTCTTACGTTGTTAAAAACTTTTAAATTCTGAAAGAAAACTTTTAAGTTCTAATTAGAGCAAATCCTTAAATTTATGGCTTCCGCTTCGCTTATAACCCCTCTGAGATTTCGCTAAGACTGTATTATATCATTAAAAGTTTTACGATTGGTATATTAATTAAAGTGAAGTCTATCTGTGTAAAAATGTTTTAACTATGGAAGTTGGGATCGATTACAAGCAAATTTATCAATTATTCGCATTCATGTAAACAGAATTTTATGTATGACAATAAAGGATAACCGATTTTAGATCTTTCAATTATATTTTTTAGCTTTTCAATAGCTAATGTTCCAGGAATATATTGCTCTTAATTATGTTTCTATCAGTACAGTTAAGTAAACTCTATAAAAAAATATGATGAACAACGGAAATTTTATTTACTTATTTTTCTGAAACTATTTTGGGGTAGCCAGCTCTAATTTTAAACATCGTAAGTGAATTATTTACACCACCACATTCCTTCCTTCCTCAGTGGAACGACAGCCCAGGGTGGGCCTTGGCCTTTTCAAGAAGCCTTTTCCAGGCCAGCCTTCTAGCTTCTAGTGTTCTTCAATTCCTAGTTTTCAAAACCAGGAGATTTTTTTCTAGGCCATCAATCCATCTAAGATTTGACCTGCCCTTTCTTCGTAGTGCAGTCTTCGTTCATTCTGATAACATGACCTGCCCATTTAATTCATTGCATTTTGATTAAGTTAGCAATGTCAGATTCTTTATATGATTGATAGAGCTCTAAATTTGATCTTCTTCGCCATGTTCCATTTTCCTGAATTCCTCCAAAAATGAATCTTAAAATCTTCCTTTCGTAGATACTTATCATGTTTTCATCTGTTCGAGACATGGGCCAAGTTTCACATGCATAAGTTAATACTGATCTTAAAACACTTAAAATTGAAGAGTATAGTTCTGAAGTTGTTGACAGCTTTTTTTTTCACTTATTTAGGTTTGGAAATCAGCAATAGAAACCATTGTACCACTGAAATCCAAAAGACAATTACTATGGCTAATAGATGTCTTAATGGAATATGAAAATATATGAAACACGACCTCATTAGACAATATTTTTATAATGAAAATGATAATCATAAAATTCTAAATGAAATCATTATATATATATATATATATATATATATATATATATATATATATATATAAAATTTTAAATCGAAAAACTAAAAATGTATACATTTGAAAATTTTTCAGATAAAAAAAAATTGAGGTCATAAATTCTATCAAAATAATAGTAATTTCATTGATTTTATTTTCGTATATAATTCCCTGTTCGTTACTAAATGTGAACTTCTATTGCGTAAAGTCACCAATATAAAAAAATCGCATTTTTGTTATTAAAAAATAGCTGTTTTATAAAGCACGTTTTAATGATAATGTAATTTATTATACACCGTTGGAGTTGATAAACTGATTCAAATATGGACACTCATTTTATTTTTGAGTTTTGCAGCAGGTAGTTGCGTTATTTTTTTATAACGCGTTAACAAACAGAAACGTGTTGCAAACGAACAGGTGCTTTTACTGCGCGTTTCAGGTTTTTTTCTTTAAAAAAATACTTGAAGCAGTAAGTAAATTATAATATTTATTTTTCTCATTATTTTAGTTTTTAATTTATCAGTACTATATACTGCTATAAATTTTGTAATTTTGTTTGACCTATTTTATTTTTTACACTTTATGATTCCTGTTAACTGATAAATATTAATTCGAAGGGAAAAAAAACTCATTACTTATGACCTCATCATTTCAGTGCTTATTAAATCTATCTTTGACATTGTTTTTATATTTTTTCACATTATTGGGCTTATTTTTACACAGCGCTCTTGGTTCTTGATCTGAAATAACTTACGGAATGTGTCTGAATATGAAAGATTGAAAACTTTAGATTTTTAAAATTTTATATGGGGATATTCTGAAAAGAAAAAAAGTTATATATATATATATATATATATATATATATATATATACACCGGGAAATATATTCCTCCCTTCTCAACGTCAGAGGTAGAAAGCCAATACAAATAAATTTCTTTTCTGAAAGACCCCGTCTAGTGTTTTTTTTTACTTAGTGCCACTCACGCCAAGATCACTTATCAAGTCTCATATACCAAAGAACCCAAAAGTCCGTTAACGTTTGAAAATTCAATAATTCACGGAATAATGTATGTAGAGGTAAAAACTGACACACATGTGCTTGAAATGCATGCGTTTTTATGGAAACAAAGAACAAAAAAAGTGCAAAAAAATGGCCAACAGATGACGCTACGAGGGGGAGGATCGAGCATATTGAAAAGTCGAAAACAAAAGATTATTAAAAAATATATATTAATTTACTCAAAGTAAAAGCAAACAAAATACATCGACACAAAAAATAAAATACAAATTTACACTGATATATTACACTTCTAATTACACATCAGTGCTATACAATATATTTTATAATTAATTTAACAATACTAAGTTAAGACCAAGTTTATTAATTACCAGTGATCCCCCATGGACTTGTTATATATACAATTAAAATCAAAAATTAACACATATAGATAATTAGTCAGTTTATAATTATTCCTAAATTGCCGATTAAAAGTTCCGCGATTCGCCCCCCAATGCCAATAGTTTTCCACGTAGGCGCGCATATATGATGCATTGGGGGGGGAGAGAAACAAAGAAGCAAATAATCTGAAATAAGTAAATCCTTTACAAACATTTTCAATGTCCATTTATTGCATTCCAAAGCCTTCGGAATACTTTTATGGGCAGCAGTGCGCCGAAAAGATCGTACTTCGGAAAGACGTATATATATGTGCAGGGTAAATAAACGCTTTGGCTTAGCGAGACGTTTATATACGACGAGGCGCTTAAGATGTTAAAGACATATCGAAGTTTAAGTGTCAAAGTATAGTATTATTGAATTCAATGCATTATTATTGTATTAGAATAGCGCGATGAAAATTATGATTGAATATTCGGTCGCGAATATTGCAACTTTGAGAAGCACTGATTTAAAGCATTGAATACATTATTTTTGCGATAAGGACTGAAAAATAGGGCTTTAAGGGGTGTTGGAAAGTTAAATTCTTATTTTTTTGACAATTTGAGATTTTTACATTTTCAAATTGTATAGATTTTAACCTTTCTAAAAATACCTTACTTTAGCCTCTAGAATATTTAGAAGCCCTTAAAACGTATTTTTAAATAATCGTTGAATTTGGGCCACGCCCATTTTAATGGTGAAAACTGTAAACAAATTACTTTTTTTTTTTTTTTTTTGCTTAAAAGTGTAACGACTGATATAAACCAAAACATGTATCTTTTATTTTAAATTGAGCCTTTTATTATTTTTTTTTCCTAGCCGATTAGAAGTCTCACTGTATACATTAAAATCAATTTATCTCAAAATGTAAATTTTAATGTGCGATGTACCTTTTCTGAGAAACTACTGTTCACAGGTATGTAAGTTTTTTATGAATTATTTATAATGATGTCTAATATATACTAAAATGAGCTTTTTGTAAAAAACTCAAAATTATTTAATTTTTACAAATTTTTTTAAGTAAAAAAGGGGTCAAATTTCGCAATGTTTGATAAAATATTTCCTAATTTATTAAAAAATTCAAAATTAGCTAAAAGCTCATTTTAGTATAATGAGGAGAGAAGTGTACTTTAATAGTCTGAAAAATTTCAAGCATGTACATAAAACAGATTTTGAGAAAAGGTACATCGAAAACAGAAAATTTAACATTGTCAGTATAGAGAGAGAGAGAGGTTTCCAACTCCCCTTAAGCGAATTCACGTTGCATTTCCTACAAGCATGTTTCCATCAAGTTGGTATATTTTTTTAAAATTCATTTTTCATTTCATTTGATATTTTTATGTACCTTAATGCTAATGGTCAAACAAACTAAAAATCAATTCCTGGGTAAAATTATTCACGGCGCTTTTAAAAATTTAGTTTACAATTTGTAATTTTTTTTAATTGCTTGAAATCGTTGTATGCCCACTGATACGGACTTTTGTGTGCATGCCATTGTTTCTTTTCCCATTGAAAAGTAAAACAGTTTTGATTTGATTTAACCCGGGAATTGAGTTTCGTGTTCGCTAATATCAGAAAACTCTTCGTAATGGCTTTATCTTTTGATTTATTGATAGTGTATGTGTGTGTGTGAGTCCTGTTATTGACTTACGAGCCTATTTTTGTTTCGGAATGCTTTATTATAATTTAGTTAGAGTAATTTAAAAATTTACTTCTATTATCTATTTGTCTCATTTATTATTATTTCTTTTAAATCAACCGCCAGGTAATTATAATTGCATTTTTATAGGAGAGTTTCCTTCCCTGTTTGGAAAGAGACATAATTATATAGAGATTTTGTAAGAATAACATTCGCCCTCTAACATAAAGCTGCCATCTGGCAATAAGCCATGGGATTGCATTATGCCAAAAGGTCAGATAATATCTCTTTTTTTAAACTTAATTTAAAAACAATGAGATTCATCAAATCAAAGCCGTCTTTGGGAGAACGAAATCTTATGATTCGGACAACATTAGAAATAACTTAGTAAAAGCATTATTTAATTTCACTAGATGCAAGACTCTGAATTGTGATTAAATTTAGACAAGCCATTATAACAGCTAACAAAAATGAAATTAGATACATTTCATAACATAACATTTTTATGCCTGTTTTTACCAATAATGAACTTAGTTTTTAAAAATGTTATATACAACGATTCAACAACCTAGGTACTATGTATGTAGTTGGCTGGATGTCGTGGTTGGTTTGTAGCTGGCCTTCGGTACCCAAGGTTGCGGGTTCGACCCCGGCCCAAGTCGATGGATTTTCATGATGCAAACAATCGACAGCGGCCATGTCGTATGATTATACGGCATGTAAAAGATCCCTATTGGGCTGATTTAGGCAAAATTAAATCCTAGTACGGGTTCGCATTGTCAGAGCTAAGATGCCTCCTTCTGGGGAGGAAACTGTGCGTCAAAATTACCTGCGTCGATTGGTATCCACCTATATGGCGCCGCACTAAAAAGAGATACCAGCTTTCGGTGATTTACAAGGTCAGCGACACTCAATCGGACCTTTTTGAAAGGCCCAGTCATGCGCCATTTCACTAAAAAATTCAATTATTTTAATGCATAGAAAAATTAGCGAGATATTCTATCAATCAAGCAGTCCCATGTATCTATTTTGCTATCTATGTGGTGCTGGTACGAATTGAGGGATAACTTATTTTCTTTTGTAATTATAACGGTTAGTGTTAACAAATAACAGTAGAATAGCGACTATTTTATGGGTGAAACTAATTTTTAACTAACCCTCATGTCTTCCAAGTGAAAAATATCTAAAAAATATTTGCTATTTCAAGACGATTGGGATCTTGACTGTTTCGCAGAAAAAACAAACATGGATCAACAACTTGTTTAATTTGGCATGAGAAAAAGTGCTATATTTAAAAAATATTTTTTTCTCGTCTCTATATCACTAAACACAAATATTTCAATGCCTCCTTTTTTTTGAGCAACAAAATATTTGGGGGTGGGAGACTTGGGATCATTGATGAAAGAAAATCGAAATTACCTCATAACAAGGTAAAAAAAAAATGCATTGAACTCTTTTTTTTCTGTGAGTTGAGTTTGATGAAGTTAAAAATAGTTTTAAAATGAAATCCAAAACTATTAATATTTTGATTAATTTCTGCATTTTAAATGTCTTTGTTCTTACCGCCCCTCCCCCGTTAATCCTCATATTGCGGCCCGCGAGAAATAGTTGTCAAATGTATGCGGCCCGCATGAAATAGTTATGATATCTATGTAGACCGGTTGAAGAAAAGGTTGAGTACCGCTGTACTAGGTAGATTGATGAGCTCTGTTAATAACTGTTCATAATCTGCCATTAGAAAAAAAAAAAGGTATTATGTGCGTGCGTGCAAGCATATTACAGGCTTACGATAAAATTCTGAAAAATGGTCAGGTCACCCTTATATAGAGACTAGTCGTTACTTTTCCTCTTCGATGGGTATTTCGTGATGTTGCATGATTAAAAGCATTGTTTTTTTAATTTATTGATATCTGAAATATATACACTCATGTCCATAAATTAAAGATAATTCAGAATCACACAGAAATTGAACTCTAAAAAAAATTTTCACCTGTAGAATTATCACACACATCTTGAAGAAGAATATGCAAATTACAGGAAACCACCAGATGGCGCGGATAGTACGTCACGATGACGAGAGTGTAAGAGAGGGGTATATAAGGAATGGTGGCAAAGAAGTAAAATTGTTCACAAGCGCTTTAAATGCCTTTCAGTGGAATAACCGCATAGTTATAGCACAAAGGAAGCATTTGGATGATTTTTACGTGGTAGAGTTATTGGATGACTGGAATGTGGACGCACCCAGCTGGAAGTATCCTAGGAACTTGGAATCGCCCAGAGTGTCATCTCCAGGCTTTGGCAACGATTCCAAGATGATGGTAATGTGAGTAGATATTACAGCACAGGTCACCTCCGAGTTACAACGCCGAATGAGGACCGGTATATATATATATATATATTTGGCAGTTACTGCCAAAAGAAACAGACGGAGCACAGCATCAGACATGTCTCGTCAGCACTCTTCAGCGACTGGTACGACAGTTTCAAGGCAGACCATGTACAGACGCTTAGGGCACATTGGTCTATATGCTCGTAGGCCTTTCAGCTGTGTTCCACTTACCGCAACTCACTGTCGCTTGCGATTAACCTGGAGTAGAGATTCATGCATCGTGGACACCACAACAGTGGTCTTGTGTGATTTTTTCCGATGAGTCCAGTTTTAGTTTGCAGTCTGATTCTCGCCGGACTTTAATATGGACAGCGCCAGGTACCCGTTACCACCAAGAGAACACCATTGAACGATACCGTTACGGTGGTGCAGGATGACTCGTTTGGGGAGGAATTATTCTTGGTTCCAGAACTGAGATGCATGTTCAGAGTGTAACGATGCCAGGCCACATCTATCGGGATGGCATTCTGGCACAACATGTACGTTTGTTTCGTGGTGTCATGGGGGCTGAATTTCTGTTTATGGATGACAATGCCCGTCGTCACCGTGTAAACATTGTAGACGAATGCCTTCAATAGGAGGATATCACCCATATGGATTGGCCAGCCTACTCCCCGGACTTGAATCCAATAGAGCATGTGTGGGATATACTTGGCTGACGAATTGCAGCCCATCAACCCCCTCTCACCCGTCTATCAGAACTTCGGAGGGCATTGCTTGATGAGTGGTGTAATATTCCCCAAGATCCGATTGATAATTTGATACTCAGCATGCCTAGGCGTTGTATGGCTTGTATTGCATCGTCCGGGAGACATACTCCGCATTAACCATCATACTAACCATGTTATACTGTTTTTGGTAAATAGATTTTGAAATTTGCTCCAGGGAGTAAATTCCAGCCCTTTTGAAGAGACAAGGGGAAGACCAGCCGTGTAGAGGCTGATTCTCATTAAATCTGTCGAGCCACGATGCGATACCCTGACAACTCGGCTACCACGGCCACCTTTTTCTCCCGGATTTTCTGTCTAAATTTTGATATTGCTTATATGAGTGTAATTGAAATTTTTGAGATACGTGCGTTGAGATACAGACGAGAGGTTACAACGCATAATTAACTGTTTAATTTGAAAACAAAGTATTTTAACACAGCAGACGATTTTTTTTATCTACTTTAAATTGTTTAGCGTAGAATAAATTTAAGGCAGAAAGAAAATGAAGTTGACGCGAAAACATTATGTTCTATAATTTTAAAGTGGAATTAAATCAAAACAAATGCGTTTAATGACTGCAATTAGCATTTGGTGATGAATCTTCATGCCGAGCTATTGTATTCAGATAGTTTAAAGAATTTTGCAGCGGTCGCACAATTCCCTTTAGAATGAAATTCCCCAAACAGGAAAGGCCGCGGTCGGCAATAGTTCCGGTTAATATGTGTCTGCTATACAAAAAGTGTTAATGGATGATAATTGCTGTTCCGATCAATTGATACCGAAGGAACTTAACATTGGATCCGCAGCCATACACAAAATTGTCCATGAAGAATTACACATAAAAAAGTAGTTTTTGTTGTTAGTAGTTGTGTTTCCCATAATTTAACTGATCAATAAAAAGAGGAGCGTGTCAAAATCAATAAAAAAATCATAAAATTACTAAATAATGGTGTCCACCTCATCATTTCTAAAATTGTAATGGTTGATGAAACGTACATACTATTTTTCGACCTTCCATCACGTCAAGAGATCAAATTATGGGTCTTTGAAGATGATCCCACGCCGACAATGGTTAAAAGACAACGAGCAATGAAAAAGGAAGTGTATACAGTTTTCTTCAGAAGTACGGGATTGGTCAAAGCCTTCAAGTTGGAAGGACAGAAGACAGTAACAGTAAACTGGTATACCACTGAATGTCTTCCAGAAATTCTCCAAGAAGTGAATGTTTGGGGACTAATGCTTCACCATGACAATGCATCTTCCCAGACATCCGGATCAACAGTGGAAATTCTTAAAGAAAAACAAATTAAAGTGATAGAACATCCACACCTTATTCTCCGTATCTAGCTATGTGTGACTTTTGGTTATTTTTTAATCTAAAAAAGAACTCACGAGGGTGTCGTTTGCATTCAGAAGAGATTGATGAGGCTATAAATGCATATTTTTCTTCAATTCCAAGAAATGAATGGTTCGTGGCATTTAATCTGTGGGAAGTTCATCTACAAAAGTGCATTGATACTGGAGAAGACTACTTCGAACACTCCTAAAATTTCGTAAGTATAGCTTTAAGGACTTAGGTATATCTCAAAAATTCCAGAATGACTCTCGTATGTGTATAAAGTATTCAAATACGGTTTTTTAAAATGGGACATCGTCGGTTAATTTAAAAAAGGGATCTCAGTTCTCAAATTTTGAGTTATAATATATGCATTGGTTTGAATTTAAATTCTGAAATGCACTTATAAATAAAATGGTTGGTACTTATATTCTTTTCTTATTGTACGTATGAAATGATAACACATTTTTCTTAGAAAGCCAAGAGCTTATTTTTTTCTTTATATCTCACGCAATCGAGGACATTTACATTTTGACAGAGGTCTATGCGCATGATTCTTTGTGTATAGGAGAATTTCTGCCAATAAAATAACCTTTATAACTCGGGCATTCACATGTTATCGATCTCAGAACAAATGAGACCAAGGGATTCATACACTATTTACAATGTTTTGCGTTTAGACTCAAAGAATAATTTCCCCTAAAAAAAAATTGTTTTCAGATTGATATGGTCTAGGGATTGCAATATCGGTCTAAAAGCTCAATACCGATATTTGCGGTAATTTTGTAAGTCTTAATACCGGGATACCGGTTCTAATACCGGTAATAGAAATTTTAGAAAAAGAAAGAAAACAGATGTTTTTTTTTTTGTTTTATTTGCCAGTTTTATTAGAGTATAAATATCGCAAAAAATGAGTAACTTTAAATTATAACAGTATATAATGAATCACAAGTAAATGAACATCCTAGTTATTTAAATCACACAAAAAAAAGGTAAATATCAATTTTCAGTAGGTGGTTTTCATCATATGAATAATGAAACCAAATCAAAGCATTACCAACTTATTTTATGTTTTTAACGTTATTATTCAACATTATTATGGGTTATTATTCATTAGAATATATATAATAAATCTGAAAAATGTTTTGAATCCTAAAGTATGATATGCAAATACAATATGAATATAATAAACTCACCAATTTAAAAAATATCGAAATACTTTCTTCACAATTACAACCCAGTTTTCACAGATGCGAATATCAGACTACGAATTCTGTGCATGTGCAGTATCACTCTGAGCTCCAATATGGCCCATCTCCTTGGATGATTCACATATTTTATCACTTCTCTTAAATGTACAATACAATTTTATATCCACAATCTAATTAATTTCGCCCCTTAGGGAGACAGGAAAACAAACATGTATACTATTTTGCTGTGTTAGCGATCCCTGAACATATAGTGGAGGCAATTTCAAAAATTTGTTGCAAACCGAAAAAACGGTATTGGGAATACCGGTATTACAAAATTGTACAAACGGCTCAAAATACCGGTATTCGGTCCAAAATCTACTTTTGCGCAGCTTATTAATAAATTTTTTTAAATATCAGTTATGAAATTAGATCTGATTAGTGATAAATTTGTTTCAATGCTGTTAAAATATCAAAATTATTTTTGTTTATTTTGCTTTTTTTATACTTGTCTACAAAAGAATATTTCTTCTTAGAATTCAAGTCTAAATTCAGTAAATTAAGCTGTATTGAGAATATAAGTATACATTTTTGCTATATTTTTTTATAAATATTGTAATTCTTGAGCTGTATTGTTATGCAATTTTGATTGAAAGAGATTTAAAATTTCTCTCATATCGTATATTTTAACCATTTCTAAAAATTTCCCGAATTTATTGCCGTTTTGATGTTAATAATTATTATTTATTTAAACTGATTTAAAGTAAAATAATTGTTTTAAAAATTAAACAAAATCATCGAATTGTGGACTGATCAATCAATCCAGAAAAATATATATCAAAATGAATACAAGAATTTATTTGTGAATACACCAAAATGACTCGGAGAAAAATATTATTTTGAAAAAGAAATTAAACATTTTTGAACGAATATTTGCTTTTACGTAAGTTCGGCATGACAAAAATATTTTTTATGTGACTATATATTTAAAACCTTTCTTTTAACTCCAAATTCTTTAGATGTAAGTTTATAGATTAAACTTGTGAGATAATCGGATGCATTTCATATCCCTCGAATTTTTTTCTTGATATAAATGTTTTATTATTATTATTATTATTATTATTATATATTACTCTGGAGAATCATTCTCTACTTAAATATCTTTTCCCAAATGTTAAATGAAAATCATTTTAGTTTCAATACTTTTTTTAAAAAAATAATCTAATTTCGGAAGAAAAATAATCATTTTCATCAAGAGTGTAAAGCTATAATATCTCCAAAATATTCCTTAAAAATAAACACTAGTCTAATTGATAATTAATTAATATATTACGAACAATGAATTGCAATATATTATTTTAGTGCAAGTGTCACATTACTATATACGTTGCTTTCTACAAATTTGAAAAACTTTTTTCTTTATAAGAATATTAATTAAAGAATGATATTAACTTAAACTTTTAGGAAAACTTTAAAAAATTACTAATTAGTTTTGCTTTAAAAATATTAGTTAAAAAAAGATTCATAAAATAAAAAAAATTTCAGATTCAAATTGAAATAAAAGCTAACTTCAGCTACTCATTACAATGAAGTACTGTTCTTAATTTCTTTCTTAAAATTAATTTAAAGCAAAAATTGACGAATATAATTTTTTTTATATTTGTTGTCGCCCTCTCTCCTGTTTTTCATCATTAACCAATTTAACATCGAAAATATATTCTAGAGCAATTAGAATTACGTGAATTTCAAAACAAAATATTTATCGATTGATTTCAACATAAGGCTTAACACTGCGAGAAGCGAAGAAAATAAACGATTCGATCTTCCCAGAAACTCATATTAAAATCATCAGGTCAAACAAAATATTCATATCGATCTGTTTACCACATCCTGGAATGCGAGTAGGAATAATTCACAGAATACGTGTCGCCCTCTAGTGTTCAATATCGCAATAAATCCTTTTTTTTTTTTTTAAAAATATGGGGAATGTAATTCGCTTTTATTAAAGGTATAACCTCAGTGGAAAGAACGATATTCAAAGGAGCAAAAAGTTTTTCAAAAAAAAAAGGTGTGTGCTTGACCACACGAATAAAGTGAAAACTACCAATTTGAACACACACACATACACACACATAATTACATGGATAAGTGCGGGTTATAGTTCGGTGTATGAAAAAGATGGGATTTATTTTTGTCATATAAAATTTATATATATATATATTCTTATGTTTGTAATAAAAAGTGATATTACTCTTATAAAAGATACAAACACATTTGTGAATTAGTTATATTTTATAGGAAGAGAACAATCGGTTTTTGGTAGCTAAAATATAAATACTTTAGATTAAAATTTATTCATATATCTGAAAAACAAAAAAAATCTGTTGAGCGTTGTTCCGTACTCCGTCGTGTTCTCATTTTGATCATTTGACATAGTAAAACTAAATTTTGATTAAAAAAAAACACTAAACGTTTTAATTTGTTTCACAAAAGCTCCACATTAACATCTCCATTCGAAATTGTAGGTTATTTGCGTAGATTTAGATTCAGAAGAGCCCCATCCGGCTTCAGTGTATGGCATCAAATTCTCGTGACTGAATTCATTAATTTTCTTTTCACTTTGAACTTTCTTTTATGATTGATTGATTGAATATTAACGCCGCACTGTTCAGCTACACGAGGGCTTTTGGCGACGGACCACGTAACTTTGAACCATGGTCAAGTGACGCGGACGACACCTGAGCTGGCACCCCCTCTCCTAACTACCACACCACACCAACGGGAGGACGTTTCAGCTCTCGACAGATTTAACGTGCATCGCTGCCCTACACGGCGGGTCTTTGGTGGTACTGGGTTCGAACTCGTGACAAGGCAAGCCACGATTCGATACCTATACCACTCGGCTACCGCGGCCACACTTTCTTTTATGAATGAAGATCATTGCTGCGCGCGCAAGAAAATCTTTCTGGCAAAGCCCATGGGAAATCGACTTCGGGTCACCCCCCGTTAAAATGGATTGACTGTGTTGAAAAAGACTTAAAAATTTTAAAGGTCAAAAATTGAAAAACAGTTGCCAAAAGTAGGGATGCTTGGAGAAGGCCAGGACCCACCCGGGCTGTCGAGACATTGAAGAAGAATAGTAATTATTATTATCTATACGTTTTATCCCTTTTCTCGCAGCAAAAGTACATTACTTTCCCACAAAATACAAAAAGTATATTACTTTTCAAATAAAAATACAAAAGTATTTACTTTTGTATTTTTTCAAAAACACAAAAAGTATATCTGGAGATACATTGAAGAGGCACGGATTTTTTTTCATGCCATAAGAAAAAACTGTTGAAAAATAGATCATAAAACGCAAAATGTGTGGTTAAAAAATGCATGATAACATGAAAAATTCTCGCCATGGATTCTTTAGAGCCACTTTAAAATATTCAGATGTTAGGAAGAATATTCAGAGATTTAGAATAAAAACAGATGACAATTGCTTACTTTCACCAACCAAAAAGAACAACAACAAAAGATTTCCGAACAGAAGAAACTCCACCTGAGGGAGAAAAAGTATAACTTTAACTTTTATAAATCCTTTTAATCAACTATTAAACTATTTAATATTTGTCACTTGGGAAGTGGGTACGTATCAAAAATTTCTTGAGGACCCTTTTTGAGCTCCTTTAAAATTTCACGATTTTTTCCTTGCATATGTTGGGGCCCGTATCATTGATACGTTGGTAGCTACGCCCCTGATTTTCGTTCAGAAAAAAAATATGTGGTAAGATCTTAAGGTATCCGACTACGTTCGGAACCGTGATTTTGCAAAAGCGTATAGATGGATAATATTTAGTGTCACTTAGATTAGAAAACGTATATAAAATTGCTTTAAGAGTAGTACTACAATAATAAATTATTATTTCAGTACAATATTTTGACAAAAAAACATAGAATGAACTTCGAATTATGTCAACTGGCTGCGTGTGTTGACCGTTGTCCACGTACATGCTTAGACCTACCACCATACACCATCATTACTCATGCAGTTAAAAGCGGCAATCGGTCGAACTGGCTTGTAAACTTGTGGGTTCTTTTCTGATCGTGTTCGCATTGTGAATTGAAAATAATTGCAGACAGGGTTTTGTCCCACTGTGTGTGTGTGTTTATTCCACACCTTCTATGGGACATTTCTTAAAATAAAGAATATATTGAGATGTTACAAGATTAAGATACATCGTCCAGCCGTGTCTACTTTTCACGACCCCGGTTTTTCTTCGCCACCGCTCTCTTCTCCCCCGTTCCGACCTTTTCTCCTCTGTCCTTGCCAGATCCTTCTCTTTATATCGTCTCTCGTTCGACCTGTGGCCAGGTACAGGCAGCGGTTCCTTACATGGTTTGTGCAATTATAAGTCATGCACATTTATTTGTTTTCAGGTTATTGTTTGTAGGAGTATTTAACAACATATGCTATGTACTGTCTACTTTTAAAGGTCATAGGGGGGAGGGAAGGGGCTACATTTGTGTAGGAGCCCAGGACCTACTTTTGTATAAGTGCCCAGGGCTTCAAGAAATCTTTAGACGTCTCTGCAGATTACCCTTTGGGTTTCAATCTATGAGTTTTTTAGAATGTAACCCCCCATAAGAGAGGTCCGAGC
>BMAU01018312.1:807500-905000 GCA_019973935.1 Trichonephila clavipes
TAGGGTGTTTTTTTGAGAGGTATAGGACTTTAAATTGCAATAAAACAACGATGTATTATTCGATTGACATGAATTTTTTTTATTCGAAAGATAATCTTGTGGCATTACATTTTAAATATGATCAAGCAAGGCGTAGATTCGTCGAATGGGCCCAAAACGAGATTGCCGTTGTTCCCGATTTTCATAAGCGAATTTTGTTTAGCGATGAAGTGCACTTCTGGTTGAATGGCTACGTCAACAAACAAAACTGCCGCATTTGGAGTGAAGCCAATCCACAAGTGTATGTCGAAACACCGTTACATCCAGAAAAACTGACTGTTTGGTGCGCTTTATGGGCTGGTGGAATCCTTCTTCAAAAACGATGAAGGCCACAACGTTACAGTCAATGGTGATCGGTATAGAGCCATGATTACTAACTTTCTCATTCCTGAATTGAACAATCATGATGTCCAGGAGCTGTGGTTCCAACAAGACGGCGCAACATGTCACACAGCTCGTGCCACAATCGATTTATTGAAAGACACGTTTGGTGACCGCCTAATTTCACGTTTTGGACCTGTGAATTGGCCTTCAAGATCTTGTGATTTAACACCGCTAGACTATTTTCTGTGGGGCTATGTAAAGTCATTGGTCTATGCGGATTAGCCACAAACGCTTGACAATTTGGAAGACAACATTCGCCGTGTTATTGCCTATATACGGCCACAAATGTTGGAAAAGTCATCGAAAATTGGACGTCCAGATTGGACTACATCCGAGCCAGCCGTGGCAGTCATATGCCAGAAATCATATTTAAAATGTAATGCCACAAGATTATCTTTCGAATAAATAAAAATTCATGTCAATCGAATAATACATCGTTGTTTTATTGCAATTTAAAGTTCTATACCTCTAAAAAAACACCCTTTATATAAAAGAGCTAAAAATTTTAATATAATATTCTGCTAGAGCACACATTTACTCATAAAAAGCTATTCTTTTATTCTGATGATCTATATCAGAGGTACTCAACCTTTATTTCCTTCCGGGCCCCATACACACACACACACACGTGGCTACTATTTCACGTGGGCCGCAACAAGAGAATTGATTGGGGGGGACGCTATAAACTCAAGAACATTTAAAATGCGGAAAATTGATCAAAATATCAAAACTCATAATTTTGGATTTTATTTGAAAACGAAATTACAATCTATCAAACCCAACTCACAAAAAATAGGTTTTAAGCATTTTTTACCCAGTTATAGGGTAATTTCGATTTCCTTTCATCAATGAATTCAATCCCCTCTCCTCCTCCTCAAAATATTTTGTTGCTGTTGCAAAGATTTCCTTAAGTCCAATTTATCTCGTCTTGAAACAGATTCTCCAGAAAAGAGTCATTGAAAAATTTATGCTTGGTGGAATAGTAAAGAGAAAAACTATTTTTAAGTATAACATTTTTACGATAAATCAAGCAAGTTGTTAACCCATGTTTATTTTTCTCTACGGAAATAGTTAAGATTCTGTCTTGAAGGATGTTCCTTAGATGTTTTTTGTTTGGAAGACGTAAGGATTAGTAAAAAATCAGATTCACCCATAAAATGGTAGCTACTTCACTGTTATTTGTTATCACTAACCATTACAATTACAAAAAGGAAAGAAGTTACTTCGCAATTTGTCCCCAGCACGACATCGATAGCAAAGTTGATATATGAGATCGATAGAATTTCTCACTAAATGTTTAATGCATATTTCTTAAATAATTTAATTTGTTTGTGCAACGGGCCCTGACCGGGTCACTCAGAAAGGTGCGGTGGGCCACATGCGGCCCGTGGGTCACAGGTTGAGTATGACTAATCTACATAGACTGGTTGCGAACAGGTCTTCCATGCCAATTGATCGCTGCTCAAAATTGCAAAGTTCGCAGTCAATAGTGATCATGGTGCTTCGAGTATGATGTGAATGAACAAATGCTCAAATGTATTTTCACTTCGCTCCACAAAACAGAACTTTTATATAAACTATCAAATTTTACAAAATGTATTTGAATTATATTGTTACGTTGATCGGGGTTCGAAGATTTTATGGAAATCAGTCGCAAAGAACAAGATAGTTATTTAAGAGGGATGGAAATTTATTGAAGAAAATCCAATCCTTGAAACACAGAATACACGGCGAGGTCTTCACATCTTCATCAGCGCTCGGACACAATTGTCAGTGTCAAAAAATACACATATGTAAAAGATTATTCACAAGCACCAATCTTCCTATTCAACAGCCAAGCTAATCTTTCGACGACTCTTCACGGTCAACGCAAGACTACTAATCACTAGTCAAAACACAATACTGACTTAGTTTCGGCGAGCATCTCCCTATATTTACTGTCATAGCGGATCCTTCGAGAAAGATCCACTTGCATCATAGATCGTGAAATTAGTTTATTTCTCCACTGATTTCCAGGAGAATCCATAAGGTCCCGAACTCGCCAAAAATGGTCACCAACATGGTCATTAAAGCCACCAAATTGCTCCCCAAGTCACCAAAAATGATGCCAACTTGGCTCTATTGACACGATTTCGCCATCTTCCCATTGAATCACCATCATAACGTAAGGGACGGCGTTGCTTGCGAATATTGCAATTTTAATATAAAATAAATATAACAGACTAATATAAATGCATTACACATCAAAATATAAATTATTTACACTATTTTACACACAAAACTCGCAACAATACACTAGAGTCATTTAACAGCCATTTAGAAAAGTTGCGGATTTTTTTTCTTGCTAGATTACTTTTTGTTAGGATTTGCTAAAAATAATAACACAAGATTCATAAACAGTCACGTTGTTCCTTTTTATTTCAAACTTCATCAATAGAAATGTCACTTTTATTCTAAGTATTCGGCAGTATTTCATATTACAAAGAAAAGATAGAACTTTATAGCTTTGCAAAATACTATTATTTTAAAGAAATATAAAAAAAAAATCTTTAATTTTAGAGGGACCAAACATTATTTGGTTAGCAAAATTTCTTTCAGTGAAGGTATGACTAAAAATCTGTATAAATTTCATTTTTTACTAAAACCAATTTCCTTCTGAAAGATTACTGTATTTGTAACAACTCAAAATGTGTTTACCGTTTTTGCTCAGCCATCTTAAATTTTTGTTCTTTCTTCCATATGTCTTTGAAATCGGAACAGAATGGTTGCCACAGTGAAAAAAACTCTTTAGGCCATTCGCTTTCGTTGTTCGATTTTGGCTGAAATTTGAAAAACTTTTGTGTAGACGTGAACCTAAAAAAAAATGAGACACTTCTTAATGATAAAAAGCAAATTTTGTTATTTTAATTATTTAAGATAACTGCGTAAGTGTGCATGATACTTGAATTTAATTAATGATAATATATAATATAACATAAAATTACAAAGAATGTTGCTTTCATTGATAATATCCAAAAGATAAATTAATAGTTTGATATGATTTTAAGTAACAGTTGGATTAGTTACATATTTTACTAAATGCTTTCATTCAGTTTCTCTTTAATTATAGCCGGCTGGGTGGCGTGGTTGGTTTATCGCTGGCCTTCTGTACCCAAAGTTGCGGGTTCAACCCCAGTCCAAGTCGGTGGATTTTCACTATGCAGAAAATCGACAGCGGCCATATCGTATGATTTTACGGCATGAAAAAAATTCTTTGAGTGCCTGTTTGGCTTGGTTGCTCTCGGCAAAAATTAAAATCGTCACTACGGTTTCGCATCACCAGTGTTCCGGTGTCTCCCTCTGGGGAGGAAACTGGGTGTCAAAATTAATTGCGGTAATTGGTACTGCCTATATGGAGTCGCACTCAAATGTTATACCAGCTCCTGGGGAATATACTAGGTCTGCAAAGGTGAAATACCAATGCGCAACACCATTTTTGAAGAAGAAGTTTAATTACATATTCTATATACCCTTGGATTTGATGATTCTTATCGTGAGTAACAATAATTCCACGAAATCTCGAAATATGGTTGTGGTAAAAGTTCAGGTAATATTTGTATGCCTCAATAAAAAGTAATATTTTTAAATAGATTTAATAGATAAAAAAAAGTTGAATTCATGACATTTCATCTTGCAAGATAAATATAACAGTTTATTTCGGAAGTAACGTTTGGCACATTAATATATGGTTAGACTAACTTTTAAACCACTTAATAGGCAAGAAAAATTAAATTCCAACTTAATGAAGGTGTTATTGAAATTAAAGAACAATCTAAATTTTTCTTAATATTAATTTTTCTATTACCTAATTATAATTTTTCAACACATTTTATAATGAAAAATATTTGAATTTTGTAATAATGGTGATGATATAAATTTGATGAAAATTTAGAAATAAACAATTCAAAAACAAGAAATTTACCAGAAAGGAGAAGTTTTAATTAAGGTATATAATTTAGCAACATATTAATAAGTTATTATAAATATTACAAAAACAAGTGTAGCTGCATATATTTCAGTGGAAACAATAAATAAAAAAAAACCTACTTTGTTTTACATCTTTCCAGATTTTCCATTTGTAATCTTGTTTCTGCAAATGCTAAAAAGAAATTTAAATAATTACAATTATATATACTGCTCGTAAATCATATAATTTTGATTCAATATTTTGAGAAAATACTGTGTACATTAAATATTAATAAAAAAAATTCGAACACTAACTCTCTATTCAGGCAGTAAAAACCTTCCTTACACATATAAAAATGTTCAATTCATATTTTTTACGAAATGTCAATGTACTTTTCAGTATACAAATGTAACACGTATTTTTGATTTGCAGATAATTTTGAAGATTAAAAATCATTTAGAATATTTTTCTTTCTTAGATTATTTAATTACAACTGATGATTAAATTTGATACCCAAATAACAACGATAGTATTACTAATGATTATCATAAAACTGTGTCAAAGTTTAAATGAATAAAATTGTTATACTTTTCTTTTACATTCTACAAGATACTTTTGAAGCTCTTGCTTAATTTGATACATTCAACACGACTGCTTCTATTTTATGATTAAATATTTCTTCAAATTATTTCAACCTATATTTAACTAATTAATCATTCAACAAACTTTTGGGAATAAATATATAAATTAGAACAATTTGAAAAGATGAATTTCATCTTTCTTATTCGCTTGGAGCTGAAAACTAATTTCGTATCCCAAATATTTGTATCCTTGTAATCTTAAAGTTTTTCTGTTTAGCAAATTCCTCCACTTTGGCACTTTAAATATTTCTTAAAATTTAATAACTAATTTCTTAAAATGTTTTCACGCAGAACTAATAAAAAACTTCACGTTGTGTAAATTAGAACCCATTTTGATGCTAAATAATATTACTGTCTTGATCAAATTTGCCGAAATAATTAGTCAAATAATGTGATTTTAAAAAGTTTTATAAATAATTCTCCTCTTAATAATATTTTCTGAAGAAAGAAGAATTATACAAAATTATATATAAAACAAAAGTCGAAGTAATTATTATTTTTATTTTGAATTTTTGTAAAGTAATCGAAAATAAATTGTTTCTAAAGTATATGGAGTAAGGAAGTGAATTATTTCAAAAGTAAGTGAAGAATTAATACCTTTTTCTAGAAAAGTTTGCATCGTATCTTTTAAGGGTTGCTGATGTTCCTCCTCTGATGAACTCAAAATTTTCGAAACTTTTCTTTCGCAAGCTGAACAAATAAAAGATTACTTTAAAAAATTTAATTAAAGTAAAATAGATTCCAATTCTAATTAATGCAAAACGGAACTTTTTCTTTTTAATTATCTTCAATAAGATCAACATCATTTAATGTAGATGATTTGATGTATAAAATATTTATCTGCATGTAGAATTACACTAATACTTATTAAAATTGACATATATTACTACTCGTGCTTGATTTAAAAACAAATTATATACATAGATTTGATGTTTTGTAATTAAGTTGATTAATTTATTCAGGTTTTTAAAGTTTATTTTAATCCTTTGCTCTCGTTTTATTGCGTGTTAAATTGTTTTTTTTTTACAAAAATGAATTAAACAGCAATAGAATTCAACATTTTAAATTTGTTTTATGTATTATATTACCAAGAGATTCAATTTTTGTATAATCTTTTAAAGTGTGGTACTTCTTAAAACAATTTCCGACTTGCACATAAACGGATGTCTTTCGCATGTTTCGAAATAATTAAATGTTGTCTTCTTTCCACCCTCAGTTTTTCTGTGTCAGCAGACCATACAATAATTATTCTTTCGTTCAAGATGAGGTGCTAGTGTATACGAGTAGTTTTCCTTATCAATTCTATTCTCCTAATGTGTAAATGTAAATGGTCTGTAAATGATATAAACTGTCGTATTTTTTTTCTTTCTATTTGCCAGAAATCTTCCACTAAGGAAAACTAATTTAGGTGTATAGCTCTCACAGAAATGACAATGTTGCCATGCCATCATGACATATCGCACATCTATATTAGTAAATTCAAATTCTCTGTCACTGTCCCTCCTTGCATGTCTCCATAACCCATTTTGAATTAAAAAATTAGTATATGTATACGAGGCCTGTACAAAAAGTATCCTACCTTCGGCCAAGAAAAAAATATCTTAGTTACTTTGTGGGGTTGAGATCCTAATCAAATTCAAAGTATATATATATATATATATATATATATATATATATATATATATATATATATATATATATATATAGGCCCTCTGTGCCTCCACACAGCGTTGCATTCCTTCCACTGCCGAAAATACTTCTGGAAGGTATTTTTTGGAATGGTGTTCAACTCCGCCGTCGTGTTCTGTTGTATTTCATCCTACTCTAAAAACTGGATATTTTCATTTTCGTTTTCGGGAACAGCCAAATTCGCAAGCCAAGTTCAGTGATGATTGTTTTCAGTAAATCCTATGCAACTTCAAGCCAGACTTTATTTTTAAGCCAACAGAAATTTCGGGAACAAATTTCGCAACCGCTCTGCGCATGATCGCACCAAATTGAATGTGGAGAACCTGTACTGATCTAAGTTTGTTCAGTAGTCTTTCGAAAGGTTTTAAATGACAATCTTTTCTTATCATTTTTCACCTTTTTATCAACAGGTGCATTTCGAGTGGTTTGTGGCCTTTCAGAATGCTGATCTTTCTCTACCGACTTGCGCGGTCACTTTTGAATCGGTTTTAAACTCCTCCTCTTCTGTGATCCAAATAGCATTGTCTCCAAACACTTACTGAAACATCTGAATTTGTTCTCTTAGAAAATCAACAAGCTTTTGACAAAAAATTTGCTGCAGTACCTCTACTCAAGTCGTTCATTCATTTTCAGAGAAATAAAATTCTAACGAATACGTTTTACAGAACCTCACTCGACCTCATGCAGCAAATGTCTGGTACACTAGAACGAAGGGAAAAAATTCAAGCATGTGCATTAGGCTATCATCTACCACTGTGTACAGTGGTGTCGTCTTAGAGTCTCTACCATGCGAAGGAAAATTTAAGGTCTGATACTTTTTGAGCATACCTTGTATACTGAATTAGATAAAGACAAAAAAGTCCTTCATTGCTTGGAACCACAAACTGTATTGATAAACTTGCATGTCTTGGAAAGCTATTGCTAAACGATGTCTCAAATGTTAAATTTTGTAATGCAATTATTTAAAGCCGGGGTGGACATTACGTCGATTACGATCGACCAGTGGACCGCTTAGACATTTAAAGGGTGACCGCCTGAAGATTTTAGCAGTTAGTAATTATATACGGAAATATTCAAGATTGACTGAAATATGCAGACAAAGTCTTCTACTGACTATGACAAAGAAAACTAACTTTAGATAAAAACGTTTTACTTTTTACGTATTTTGAATTTTTTGATAACAAATGCATCATTTTACATTATTATATTTGTGACTGTTTTTATTGTTTGTATTTTGTGTTTTGCTTTAAACGCGGTCTTAAAAGGTTTTTTTTTTATTTTACTTTTGTAAGTAAGTACATATCCCGTATTTATTATTAATTTATTATAAATATTGTAGACCTTTTCCAACCTCACCACACCTACGACAGTGGGCATTGGCACACACAAGAATTTTTAAAGGGGAGAGGCGGGGTCGAGAGTTGAAAGTCTACCATTCTCGTATCATACCCCATTACGCAGTCAAACATTTTTTTAATTTTGTAGATTGTCGGGAACAAAAAAAGAGCAAAAAAACCAAATTAGTAAATAAATAATCAGTATTAAATAATAAAACAAAACATTGATAACAAACAATTAAATTTTACGTACTATATACATGAGATTATATAATCAATCGGAAAAAATCAAGGACTATGGGGAGGGTACGGACCAGTGGACCCCTCCTTGTGTGCGTCACTGACAGCTTGAAAAAACTACCCAGCACCCTGGAAAAGTTTGCCCACCCCTGATTTAAAGTTACCTTGTTGAGAACTACATGGATTAGGTGGTCTGGGCGTAGCTGTCATCACACTCAGATCCCACGTGGTCCATCTCGACGAAAGTCATATGTAAGGGATTCAGTCTCAATCATGATCTTGGCTTCGGCGTAACTAGGTGCCGTTGTTTACTAGGATTTTTCTCTCGAATATTTCAGTCTAATATTTTAACTTGGCAATTTAATTTGTTAAACCTTATTAAGTTTTTGTTTATGTTACCAATAAATCCAGGAATAAACAATTTATGTGGATTCCAGAATTATTTTAATAACATCAGATATACACACATCACATTTAACCCTATTATATCTTCTCAAGTAAATAAGTATTGTCATCCTCAAAATGACTTGCGAGTTCAATAGTAAAATTGTATTGTCACATGTACAACTGACATACGAGTTCAAAGGATTAAGTCAATTATATTATTATTGTTGTTGTTAGTTTCCTGTTTGACATAAGATATAGCATAAAAATCAACACAAACTTTTAAAGATGATAAACGACTTAAAAATATTTAGTGGTTTAATACAAAATTTTTACAAAAATTGAATCTCCAAACGTTTACTATTTTTTTAACACTTTAGCATCAAAAGAATAATTAAGTTTACTAAATGCAGAAATTCTCTAACTAAAAAAAATCAAAACTGATAAATTTTGAAGAAATAAAAAGGGTTTTTATATTACCTGCTGTTTGAACGTACAGCTTGTCGAGTTCTTTTTTGACATCGTCAAAATTGACTGTTCCGGCTCGTTCTACATCAGACGGTTCTGGTACGGGCAAGTGACAATCCTCTGCTGATTTGTTCTGAAAAATATATTGCTTGCTTAAAATGAACGTTTGTCTCTATAATTCGGGCTATTTTAACCCATAGTAGATTTCTAAAATTTTCAGATATTTCAGACACTTCAAACAGTTAACATGCAAAAAATATTTTGTATATAAAAAAAAAAAAAATGGCCAAATGCTTATGGAGCGAATAGGTTTCATTACTTACGGATAATAAAAATTTTAGTAACTATTTCAATTATCTATCCAATTTTGTAATTGTTGGCGCCAGTTGTCCAGAATTCTTTGTATGGATTGTTCCGAGCCAACTGTTGTAACCCTTTTTGTAATCAGTTCGAAAAGTGCAGCGATCCCATATGGTTGGGATTCGTTTTGCTTATTAAAAATTGTTAAATTTACAGTCCATGTAATTATTTTAGTCAACAGTAATGATTAAGAAAAAAATAAAATATAAAACTCAGAAATTTATATAAATTTAAGAGAAATAAAATCTTCAATCATGAAATAAGTCACTTCGTTGTCGTTGTGCACGTAATATATTATGCAAAAGTTAATTTACATAATATCGCTTCGGATCTTTCTCATAAAATATAAAGTTTAAATGTGTGTGTGTTTTTTTGTGAGTTAATGTTGTAATTGATTGATTGATTTAATATTAACGTCGCACTGTTCAGCTACACGAGGGCTTTTGGCGATGGACCACGTAATTTTGAACCATGGTCAAGTGACGTGGACGACACCTGAGCTGGCACCCCCCTCTCCTAACTACCACACCACACCAACGGGAGGACGTTTCAGCTCTCGACAGATTTAACGTGCATCGCTGCCCTACACGGCGGGTCTTTAGTGGTACTGGGATCGAACACGTGACCAGGCAAGCCACGATCCGATACCTATACCACTCGGCTACCGCGGCCAAAGAGTTAATGTTGTAATTGTTGCTTTAAACAGCAATAAGGTTAATTTAGTTATTTAATTCAGTTTTATTAATTAATTACTAATATAGAACATTTCCCCCAACTATAATTTACACTCACTAAGAAAATCTGTTTTTGGAATTTTATTTAATTTAATTATGCTAATAATTTATTACCTATTTTTTTCTTAAGAAAACATAACATTTATTACAATTTCAAACTGTTTATTAATTTATGAAATTTATTTTATTAATTGACTTAATTTTTTATTATATAAATATCCAGATTCTTGTTTCCATTGAAAAATCTTGCAAAGCAATTTTAAATATTGATTGCACGATTTTATAAAAACATGCATCTCAAAGGCATAAGATCCATTCCGTTATTTTCTAAAGTATTTATATCTTCTGTTTGAGTCTCTACTATACCGAACAACTAACTAGGAATAATGATTTTTAAAGTATAATAAATAGCAGAGTTTTTATTTATTTCAAAATATTTTACCCCCCCATTAATTAATAATGTCATATTATCTGCACTGTTGCTGGGAAACTGATACTTCTATGGTATTACATTATAAAGGCTAAATACATCACCCGATTGTCGTTTTACCGAGTGATAGAGAAGATATCACACCAAAGAATAATATCTGTGTCGAGTAAGTTTACTAATGAGTAATGATGTCAATGGATTCGTTTTCGTGCGCAATTTATCTTCTTGCTATCTCCAGCAAAGGTAATACATTATTTTGTTACCATCATTGATTTCCTTTACGAGAGACTAAAAGGCGCCGTTGATAGTGTTCGAAGGAAATGTTATGTTTCCTAAAGTTGGTTTTGTTGAATATATATATATATATATATATATATATATATATATATATATATATATATATATATATATAAAAGAAATATGTATTATTTATCAAAAACAAGAAATAATAGATAAAGAACATAACAAGAAATTACGTAATAAAAAAATATGAAAGCTGAACATGAAGAACAAAATTATAGAGAAATAAAAGAACTACAAAAAAGAAGAACCTAGCGAGTCAGAAAGCAATTTCGGACTTAGGACCGAATAAGTGGGGTTAAACTAGTTTGAAGGCGCCAATTTTCCCCCTTTGCAACTCGGTAGGAAAACCAAATAAAATAAACAAAGCTTCAGAGAAAGTATAACTCAGAGAGCATGATAAAACCAATAACTACTATTATGTAACAAACTCTCCCAAATTCTTAATGCAGAAAAATCACAAAATAATTATGAAAGAAAAAGTAGAAAAATACTAGAACAATTACATAAGAAAAGTATCTTTCAAAAAATAATTTAACAAAATTTCTTTACTCACAAAGCATTTACGAAGAGAAACAAGCATCTTGCCATTAATGAAAGTCAATTATTCACCAAGTTAAAAATTCGAAAAAACATAAACACATCTCTTGAGCTGACTTTTAAACTAGCCAGCAAAGACAAGTATAGAATGACGACAATCAAATATGGTAAAATTTGAATTGGTTGATCTTCAAAAATGTAAATTTGCTAGGCTCTAATTTGGTTGGTTGTCAAAAATGTGTAAGATGTTTAAGATGTGTGTGGAAAAAATGTAAACTGTGATATGAGTGTTATGATATAATCTTCACAGCAAGACCACTAACATGCTGACTTTGAAAACCTATTGTTGTGTGGTGGATTTGGAATTCGAAGTAGCAAGACGGTTAATGTATTTGTGATGAATATAAGATCTCAAGAAATTAAAAGGGTATTCATGATCTAAACAACATTGAAATTTTTTTTTTTATATTATTGTATTTATCTATTTTGTGGGTAGTTAAGTTATCATTTCTAAATAAAAAATTCAAAATGATATTTCTGTAAATTGATATATGAAAATTACTGTTCCATACAGGAATTTTAATTATATGGAACTTAAACGAATCTCTTTTGTCAAAAATGTTACTGACTACATTATTGTTAATAAGATGCAAGTCTAAATCCAAGAATTCCACCCTATTAGAGTTGAAGTTAGTTTTAAGGAGCTTGAGATAATCAGGGTAGAATGTAATATTTGGTTTGTATTCACTATTTTTACCAAAAATTATTATATCATCTATATAACGATAAATTAAGTAAGAATCATTTATAACATGATCTATTTCAAAAAAATGTAAATATAGGTTCGCTAAACAATTACTAGCTGGACCACCCTGAGGTAATCCTTTGATCTGTTTATAAAGATTATGATCAAATATAATGAAATTTTCTTTTAAAATGAGGTTAACAAGAATATCAAATTTTTCTTTTTCATTGAAGTATATAATTCATATTTATCATAAATTAACTGAAGAACCTTAATCATATCGTCAATATCTATAGAATTAAAAAGGTCCTCGAAATCAAAACCATGCATAGAAAAAATCAACATATCCTTAGTAACTCTAGCAATCTCTAAGCTATTTTTAATAATTGCCGTGTTTTGTAAATTATCAATTAGATTTTGAAGAAGAGATTGCAAGATCTTCCCAGACTTCGTGATATATGTATTGTATCCATTAGTGATACTACGGAATTTTATAGGGCTTTTATGAAATTTTGGTGTTAAAAAAATACTTGGATATTTAATATTATTTAGATGAATATTCAGTCTTTTGTTCAAAGCTAAAAGACGATTATCATCTTCTCTATTATTGTGAATTGATTTTTGAAATGAATTATTATTTAAAATGTGGTTACTTAATATTTTACTGTAAAAATATTTACAAATTATGGCAAAATTAGCAGAGACTTTATCAACATATGTAATAACGAAGTCATTTTGGATATTTACTATTGATGATTTAAGATCTTTATACATAATTTCATTTTCAACAGTGAAATCTAATTCCCGAATTTCTGTTGCCACATAAGATCTAAATTGATTGAATGCTTCAATCGGCATTCCGTATTTAATTTGCCATTTTAAGGTAAAATTTATCTAAATCTTTTATGATTTGTTTCATAACATTAGATTTATTTTTTGTGATCATAAGTCTAAAACCGGTACCCTTTTCCATAAAATTTCTTAACAAATCATCTTTCACGATGCTAAGGTCTCCCGTGACAACGTGCTGATGATAATCATCAATATAGTCTCGATATAGATTGCATCTACATGATTCAGAACTTAGGAGCTCCGAGATTTGATTATAATTAAATATAAATCTACCAAATTTCTTGTTGTATTTGAAAGCCTTTTTTAATAATAATATTTTTAATAGGAAAAAGGATTGATATTTTTGAAATATACTTGAAAATTAATTTTGTTAAAGGATTTATTCATAAATAATAATGTACAATATTCTGTAGAGTAATTTTCACTTGCATCTAATTTAATATTCATTTTTTGTACTAAATAGTTATTAAGGTCTCGAATCATATGCATACCATGAGAATCTCGAAATTTATATCTGCTTAAAATATCTGTCATAGTTTTAATTTCAGTTTTATTCAAGCCAAACATAAACGATTTAATTAAGCCTGTGTTGTAGTTATCATCAAATTTAGCAGCTAATTCTAACATAGAATTCTTGAGGGTTGACATGTCTCTAGTAACTCTTTTTCTGCGTTTAGCTTTTGAAATTCTCGCTAAACGAATATTATTACTATTATCAATAAATTTATTAAAATTCGGAAGATATAATGAATTCTCGGATTTTTGTTTAAAAGTTAATAAGGCACTTTCACCTTTCCATATAACATTCAAACCATAAGGATAATATGATCTAAATGAATCTATAAAAAGTTTTCGAACCATAATCTTTGTTTAATATTTGGCACTATTCTAAGTATATGTACAGTTATGTTATTGAATCCATGTTTATGAAAGTGTCCTATCTCAATCTTAGCCTGGTTTTTGTTGCAATCAAATTTCCTTGTATCAGACCTATGCTGGTTCAATCTAATATTGATAGTGTTAGAGGTCTGACCTATGTAAGCAAATTTACATATGTTGCATGTCATTTTGTAAACACAGTTAAAAGTCTTACAAAATATATAACCTGCATCCATATCCAACTGTTCCCCACTCATCATGCCACACGCCTTGCATCTTTTATCAGTGCAAGATCTAAATTTTAGTTTTAAAGCATGAATATCTCTGAAAAACCGAGTTTCTAATATGTTACCAAAATCATTATCTCTTTGATTTTCATCTATACTATCGGAAAAATGAATATTTCGTTTTGTTGTACGAGATAAATTCTTATATTTAGAGTTCCAAAAAATTCGAGTTTTAAAAAATCTAAAACAACAATGTTTAGATACAGAAGGGATAGCAAAAAAAATTCTGATTATCAAAACAATTCACACATTTTTTGTATTATTTAAAAAATTTATAGTTTTTTTATATGCCAACTCAGAACATTTGTGCCCATCACCACAACTAACTAAAGCCATACCCAAATATCTACAAAATTTCTACATAAGGTCTCATAAAATGGTAAATGGATGACGATGGTACAGATACCATTATACTGTACCACCGAGCAATGTCACACCCTGGTATAACAAATTGTATACTGTATATAATTGTATGGTAAACAATATATATATATATATATATATATATATATATATATATATATATATATATATATACACATCGTAAAGTTCGACGTATAACTCGCACTTTTAGCACTACAAAAAAGATCGAAACTTAAGGGTGCGCGCTATACATCAGGCATAAAAATGATAGACTTCAAAATAAAAGAGATGGACCTAAAAGAAATTAGACTTCTACCAGTGGCGCACACAAGGGGGGTCCTGGGGGTCCGACCCCCCAAAGCCCTTGATATTTTTTCCGATTGATTATCATTCTAAGTATGTAGTACGTAAAATTTAATTATTTGTTATTAATGATTAATTTTATTAATTAATGCTAATTATTTATTCAATAATTAGTTTTTTTACTGTGTTTTGTTCCCGAAAATCAACAAAATCAAAAGTAGCATGATACAAGAATGGTGAACTTTCGACACCTGACCCCCCCTGAAAAATTCCTGTGTGCGCTACTGCCTTCTACATATATCGAAATACTGTTTATTAAAAAGAAATGACATACCCTATGAACTTAAAGAATTGGAGTTCCATATGTGTGCTATTTTTTTTCAAAAACTTGTGATAATACAACGAATAAATTACTTCAAAACGTAAGCGCATTGCATAATTACATTTCAGATTTCTTCGTAAAAAAGGAGGGGTGTGCGTTATACGGGGAATGTACTTAAAAGTTCAAAAATGCAGCTTAAGTGTAGAGGTGCGCGTTATACGCTGGATTTTACGGTATATAACTCAGTGAAATCTTATATACCCCCTGAACTCTTGTAATATACACAGAAATAGAGCTTCTTCAGTAAAATAGCTACTATTATTTGGAAATTTGATGTAAAGTATTTCTTATAATTTTTTATGTATATGTACTTTTTTATGTTTAATTATTTTAAAAAATGTACATAACCCATTTTATTTGAAGGATTTCCTTTTAAATGATACCTTTAGGTATAATTTATAATCTCGGAATTGAATTTTTGATCAGTTATTCAAATGTACAACAAACATGTCAAAACTAGCATCACAGCTTGCATAATGATATGTGGTAAGCTCACATTAATTGTTCATTTTGTTAATTTCATTGATTCATTCTGTTTTTGATCATACATATTTGTTAAGAATTAATCAGAAGTTTTACCAGCGGTCATAGAAAAATGATTCCATAAATAGAAAAATTTAGCGAAATGCTTGGGTTTTTATTTTACAAATATTCCAACACCAGATTTCAAAATGATAGAAAATTCCACGTAATGTTATTCTGTCGTCAAAGACATTGGTGATAGTTGAGATTTTGTGAAATGGATTTACTAAATTCAAATCCAGACTTTAATACACGCTTTGAAAGTAATCTGAACAAAAAAAAAGGATTTTCCTCGAAAAATAAGAAAAAAATGTAATTTAAAAAAAAGAGTTGTGTGTCCGGAAGAAAACATTAATATAACTCTTTTATAACATTCAGTTCAAAGTAAAATTGTGTGCTCTCTTTTGTTCAAGTTGGTCTTTGGGTCTGGAATGTTCGCATCCTTATATAAAACATTCCCATTACGTCAGTGAGTGCTTATAAACGTCGCACGTAGCCGTATCACACGTACATTTTTGGTGCAATTTTTTCGACCAACCTTTCGTCCTAGGATTTCTGTGAACAAAAGGAAATGCTCTGACGTCAGCCGAGCTATATCTCCACCTTGAAAAATTACTCGCCGATTTTTCTGTTTCGGCAAACGAACATCCAAAATTATTTCTTTTATTTCAGTCGGGCTTTTGTTGATGGGCGTAAACAGACATTGTGAGCACCATTCTATTTAAAATATTTTACGGCGTTAAAATATTATACAAAATTATACGCCATATCTGATGCATTTGACGAAATTGAAGCCGTCATCTTGTTTATGATGTAGGGCACCGAAGAACCCCATTGGCTGGAATTTCAAGCAACTTTTATTTGAAACAACTTTTTGAACACACAAGCAAAAGTTGTTCGAAAGCCTTTGCTAAGGCAACTGAATAAAAATTGCACGTAACGTGTACGAGTGATACGGCCTTCAGACAACACGAGGACTATTGGTGATATACCTCGTACGTTTGATTCTCGGTCAAGTGATGAGGAAGACACCTCTGCTGGTACCCTCCTCTCCAAACTTGCACTTCGCGCCAATGAGAGGATTTTGATCCATGACATTGATGTGCATCAGCCCCGTAACGAGGTAGGTCTACAGAGGCATTGAATCTCGAGCCCATGACCAGATAATGCTGGCCATTTCGTGACCATGACCACTAGCGACGACAAACATGGTATTTTTTGTCAGAACGAACAGTAAAATAATAATGATTTAATTTTTGATGACGGCAATAGTTCATAATCTAGGCTAATAATTTATGTAGCGCAATAATTTTTAATTTTAGGAAGGTCTAGTTACTCGAGATAGCCTTTCACACTTAAATTCTTCATACCAAACAAGAATTTGGAGATTCATTTAATTTAAATTTGGGGTCACACACATTTTTCAATTCATACTATTAGCTCACAATCTCTATTTATTTATTTATTTATCTTGGTGCAATTTTCAATCGTAAATAAAATACATTTTAAAGCGGTCAATTGAGCTGAAATTTTATATACATGATTATTTTGGATGACAATACAATAATTTAATTATAATTAATAAAAATTAATTGATTAAAGTAATTATTTAAAGAATTTCAAATACAGCCACGTTGGTATCATTTTTGGCGGCCATTTTGGCGACTTGTGTCAAAACTTGAAAAGGTTTTTTTTTCTCACGTTTTAAAGCATTAAGTTGAACTGAAATTTTATATACACGATTATTTTAGATGACAATACGATACTTTAATGATAATTAATAAAAATAAACTACCACTTAATGTTGCGATTCTATCATATGTATATACATATTTATATTAATTGTAACTATTTAATAAAAAGTAGCTAAAATAAAATTTTTCTTTTTTGATCTAAGTAGGAATTGACTTAATTTTTTTTTACATTACTTGTGTGTGTGTGTGTGTTATTATTTCTTTTGAAACTGAACCTAGAAACTTGTAACTAACAAGTTTTCTAGATTCAGACCATTACAACGAATTATTTTAGATAATTTTATAGACTGGGCTTTGAATTTAACTTAAAGAAATATTTGACAATGCATCGATATTTTAAAGCACGCGAGTAACAATCCCAGTTTTTAAATTCAGGTTATGTTACGGTTTGATTGAACACTCCAGAAGGAAAATCGAATGTAAATTATATATTACCATTATGAATTAACTGTTAAAAAATATAAAAGAGAAATACACGATGTGATAGTAACTATTTCCCCCACACCCCGTATTTTCTTGAAAATTTGTTGAATAAACATTGCATGATGTCTTAAATGATATTGATTCGAAGTACATTGTTTTTTCGCGCTATTCCTGAAAAATAAAAAAAAATTGCTCGTGCTTTATACTAAGGCAAGCGTTTAAAAATTATTTAATAAAATATCGAGTTTGAGATCTACTTACTTGTTCGAAAATTGTGAAATATAACTTCACAACAAAATGTAATAAAGTCAGTGAGTTATCCTAAAAAATAAAATAATGAAACAGAATTTTAAAATGATGAATTCTTAAAATTCTTAAATTTATAATTAATCATCAAGTCGATAGCTACATGCATTAGTTTTTTTTTACCTTGCTTTTGACGTCTCGAAGCTTCGGCAGGATTTCCAGGCCGAAACCATCAGCTTGTCCTCGACTACCATTACCTGGAAGCAAAGTGCTTAACAATTAGATGTCATTTTAAAAGCTTTTATTTATGAGAAATAACACTTTTGTTACTAAGAATTTTTTATCTTATTTTTCTTATTAAATTTGGAAACACAGATACATGAGAAATTGACTTAAAATATAATCAACAATAAAGACCATAATAGTTTATCAATTGTAGAAAATTCAAACTTATTAAAAATATGAAGAAAACCTTTATGAATTTATTCAACCGAACATTTTTTTAATTGCACATTCATATTTCTTACCTCAATAGGAATTTGAAAAGGGAAGGGGGAGATTACATTATTTTTAAAACATGAAACGAAATTAGTACTTTTTAGAGAATTATGATAAAAATTATAAAGGATAAACGATTTAATAATTAATAAAACAATATAATTTAACTAATATTTTGTGAACTTTATGTTGAATATAAAAGCAGAAGTTTTGAATTCTCACACTTCTTTAAAACGTTTATACTAATAAACAATTTTAATTTTATTAAGAATATTTACCTCCATTCATGTAATTTCCAAGAGACAGAATAATACTGATTACATTCTCCACATTCTTACTTTTCAAAAACTGTAACAAAAGAAAGCAAATAAACGCACTGGGTTAATACTAAAATGCATATTTCTAAAGCTATTTTAAAATTACTTTCAATAAATTAACTCTATAAATGAGGAATATATAATTTAAAAAAATTGGATTCATAAATGTGAACTTCAAGACTTAAGTACTCTAAAAAATTTTAAAAGCTGTTTTCATATATAAAGGCAAACATGAAATACAGTATGGATAAAATATTCTAGTAGTTGTAGTGTTTATATAAAATCTTTTAAGGTACACCAAAAAGATATGGTTATTACAAATTAAAATGTTGATTTTATAAAAGCATTCATGACTTAAATGATGTGGTTCAAGAACGTGATTGATAAATGCAAAAAAGTTTGCAAAGTAATTTAGAGGATACAATTAATTCGCATTAAAATTATAAATGTTATGTAAACATTTAAATTATTCTGAAACATTTTTAAGACATATCCGCTGAACATCTTCAGGAGTGAGAAAAATATCAGTTTTCTTTTAATTTAGATACCATTTATTGTTAAATGATATCTAGAGATGATTTGTTAGGTTGAATTTACAAAGCATTAGAACAATGCGATTAATAATGATCTCGTAATTTTAAACCATGGATAAAGAATCAGCAAGGTTAAAGAAAATCATCACGTAATGAATGATACCTGATCTTCATGAACATAATTGACTCCTTAATTATCTCTCTTTCCCATAAAGGCTTATCACACAAGCCTTTCTTGATGTCGGAAGTTAGATTGGCTGTTTTTTAACCCTATGTTAGGCGCGCGAATCTCACAGATGCATAATAAAAATAGTTTCGGTGCTGCATCCACACGGCCGTCTTTCCCTCCTTCTATCTGCCTTTCATCACTCGCTCTAGGATTCAGTGTCAAGGAAGAGTGCGATTTCTTTATATTTCATGTGGTTGGGGCCGCTGAATCTGATAGATGCAGCTCGCCTAACAGCACGTCAGTTTTTATTACTTTGTACTTTTTCATTAATTTTGATTTTTTTTTCAATTCCTACTATTTTAGCTCACACTCTCTATATATTTATTTACCTTGGTGGAATTTTCAATCGTTAATAAAATACATTTTAAAGCGCTCAATTGAGCTGAAATTTTATATACATGTTTATTTTTGATGACAATACAATAATTTAATTATAATTAATTGACTGAAACTAATTATTTAAAACGAGTTACAGATACAGCCACATCGGTTTCATTTTTAGCAATTTGGGTCAAAACTTTAAAAATATTTTTTCTCACATCTTAAAGCATTAATTTGAACTGAAATTTTATATGCTCGAATTTTTTGGATGACAGTACGATACCTTAATGATAATTAATAAAAATTAATTACCACTTAATGTTGTGATTCTGTCATATGTATATACATATTTATATTAATTGTAACTATTTAATAAAAAGTAGCTAAAATAAAATTTTTCTTCTTTGATCTAAGTAGGAATTGACTTACATTTTTTGATATTACTTGTTTTCTTGTAAACTAGTTTAGTTTTCAGTTTTATTCGAAAGTAATTCAAAACAACTATTTTGTAACTTCTGTATGATAGTTTTTTTTTCTTCTGGGATTTGAGATGCATTCGAGAGATACCGCGCGCGTAGCCAGTGACTGTATTTTATTTAATCCTCAATGTAGTTTGAATAAACTCCCAAAATACCTATATGGGGATCGAAATCACTCAAATCCTCGCGCACATATCCAGGAAAACTAGGCCACGAACTTTTGAAAGAACACCTGTGAACATGGTCTGAGTGTAACACTCCCACGCAGGATTGAATATCCGATATTCAATGCCACATTCAATTCGAAAATCCAGGAGAAAACATCACCAGAAACTTGGAAGAGAAGGTACTGTTCCCTCTTGTTGGGGTATCAAGAAAAGATTATTGAAATTTTGTCACGTATTATTCGAAAAATCCATGTCGGACATTGTGAGGTGATTTGTGAAGACTTCAACAAGGCATCTTAAAATGTAAATAGTGGTGACACAGTGATAACTAAACATTATCTTTATGTTTTTTCGTTTCAATATTTCAATTTCTGATAAATATTATTTTATTTAACATCAGATATCATCAATAAAATGAATAATTCATCTATCAAATATAAGTATGATGTGATGTATCTGAGAGATGCCACGCGCCTATGGATGGAACTTTTTTGAGCGTGCCTATCAGAGGGTTAAAGGTAACCTTCGACGCAACACTAGGAATACTGGCGACGGACTCGTAATTTGGATCCACGATTAAGTGACGTGGACGACACTTCTCTCTTCAAACTTCCATGTCACATCAACATTAAGACTTAGAGCCTCGACAAAGCTTGCATCAGCTCCTTTATGTGGGTCTTCAGGGGTATCAGGACTCGAACCTACAGCTCTACAATGCAAGCCACGAGTTTGCGACCATTATTATTAAGCTAACGTGGCCATTTTGGATATTATAAACTGATTACTGATTTTATTTACGGGAGAATAGACAATCCTTAGTTTTGCTCTCCAGATACTGATCTATTTTCCATATCCCACATCATCTAAATCAGCGATTCTAAGTGGCCCGGCCATGGCCCATGGCTCTCAGAAATTTACTTATTTAAGAACGTCGCATTAAAAATTTGGTGGGAAATTCTTTGCCAACAAATCAACAATTTTGCTTTTTGCTATCGGTGTCGCAAGGGTACGAATTGATATTCTTTTTTTTATTTGGAGCGGTTACGGTTAGTGATAACAGACAAAGTGGAGTAGCAATTTTATTGGTGGAACTAATTTTTAACTATCTTTCATATCTTGCAAGCGAAAAATATTCGAAGAAAATATATCGTTTCATGAAGATTGGGAGGTTGACTATTTTGTAGTGAAAAACAAACATGGATCAGTATAGTTGTTTGATTTATCACGAAAGTGCTGTATTTAAAGAAATACCAATAAACAGGAATCATTCAATGACACTTTTCCTCCAAGATCTCTTTAAAGAAGTGATAAGTAGGCTTTCTTAAATAGTTTTTGCAAAAGCAACAAAGCATTTTGTAGGTTTTAATATCACAGCGGTAACAAAGACATCCTATTCAGTTTGTTATATTATTGGTAATCATATAAAACCGTTTACTGATGCAGAACTCGTGAAGGAGTGTTTCTTGAATGTTTCTAACTTAGTGTTAGTGACAAAAATAAAAAGTATAAAAAATAATAATTAAAAAAAGCAAAACAGAAGTTATAATATTTTGATCAATTTTCGACATTTTAAACTACCAATGTTATCTTGGTCTTGAAGCATTTCTCCGCCCCCTCCACCATTTATCCTCTTATTGCGGCCCGCGTAAAATAACTAGCATACGTATGCGGCCCGTGTGAAATAGCTGACATATGTATGCGGCCCATCAGAAAAAAGGTTGAGTACCCCTGATCTTAATTAATGTTCATTATTTTTAAAATTTTGGAAGTAACTATTGAATAAAAGACTTACATCACATGTCAAACGCAGATTTAAAAGTTTATTTTCAACGTGATCCAAATTTTCATTAAATGAAGCATGGAACATTATGCACTCAATTCGGATGGCATACTCAGGAATCAAAGAAAGCTCCCATAGAAACCTGCGAAAAAAAATTATAGAACTCTAATATCAGACTCTTTTGGAAATTTTCAGAACAAAGAAAAGAAGACTAACACAGTGGTACAGTAAAATTTTAAACATATCATTTAAACTATTGCCTTCTGAATATAAGAGCTTAAATCAACAGATATAAGAGCAAAAAAATTCTCCCTTTCATTTAAAAACCTTTCCAGTTGTAAAAGTTGGATTGCGTTATTAGAATTTTAAAATATATTTTAATTGTAAGATCCATATATGAAATAACAAAGCTCATTCCGAATAAATCATGTAATGTTAAATGTACTCGAAGTAAATTTTTAATGTAAACAATTAATATTAATTTAATTTAATATCAGGTTCAAGACTCAAATTTTAGGAATATCATTAAACAGTTGCTAATATTTCCAAAAATTGTAAAACATTACTTATTTTAATGTGGAAAAAATTCATATATTCAAAGTAATAAATCAACGAAATTTTGCTTTTCTTGATCTCGCAAAAACTTAATGAAATACATTTATTTGAAATCGAACATTAGAAGCTAAGTATCGGTTACTGTCATCAGGGTTCTGGAAAAGTCACATTCCAAGCCATTCATATCACAGAATGGGTTTTATGATAACAAGAGTTCATTTAGTGCTAAACATGAACAAACTACAACATCATGATATTTTAAAATTTAGAAAAACAGAGAAGTGCACAAAATCAGAATCAAATAGATTTTTTATTTCTCTATTTAAGTTATATGTTCTATATAATATCGTAACTTATCTTCGAACATGCTTGTATGATGTGGAGTGAGGGTTTATTAACGTTTCACTAGAAAGCAACACAAAGGCTATTGTCAACGGACCGCATAATTTTTGAACCTCGATCAAATAATGATTATAGCACCTGAGCTTTTACTCCGTCTCCAAACCACCACACTACGCCAATCGAAGTGTTTTGAGCTTGACATATTTAACGAGCATTACCCTCTCTACACAGCAGATCTCCAGCGAACCTAGGGTTAGAATTCATGATACGCCAACCACAAGCTCTTAACCCTAATCACTAGGCTTCCACGGCCTTGAAGTAACATTGAATTAAACGAGATATTTTATAATGGTGGATCTTCAGTAGCGCCAAGACTAGAACCCAAGACACGTCGGTCACGAGGTTGTGACCATAACACGAGGCAACCTCGGTCTTGTGTGATGACGGAGAAGTGTTTGGAATGTAAACTTACTGTTCTGGTTTATCGAGAGGCACATCAGGCTGGGCGGTTCGGTGCTGAGAAATAATTTGCAATTCATCAGGAGTCGGCCGCTAAAAATTGGAATAAAACGACAAGTATCACAAAAAAAACCTTAAAATCAAAATTGGAAATGTAAATTGAGTAACTAATTAAATAAAGTTCTAAAACAAAAGAGGGAGTTTACAAATTTTAATCGACAAAAAAGAAAGAATTGCTCAGATGCTCACATTTTTCAATTCCTACTATTAACTCACACGCTCTCTATATTTATCTTGGTGGAGTTTTCGATCGTTAATAAAATACATTTGAAAGCGCTCAATTGAGCTGAAATTTTATATACAGAATTATTTTGGATGACAATACAATAATTTAATTATAATTAATAACAATTAATTGGTTAAAACTAATTATTCAAAGAATTACAAATATAGCCACGTTGGCATCGTTTTTGGTGACTTAGTGACCATTTTGGCAACTTGTGTCAAAACTTGAAAAGGTTTTTTCTCACGTTTTAAAGGATTCAGTTGAACAGAAATTTTATATACACGATTGTTTTGGATGATAATACGATACTTTAATGATAATTAATAAAAATTAATTACCCCTTAGTGTTGTGATTCTGTCATATGTATATACATATTTATATTAATTGTAACTATTTAATAAAAAGTAGCTAAAATAAAAATTTTCTTTGTAGATCTAAGTAGGAATTGACTTACATTCTTTTTATATTACTTGTGTGTGTGTTTGTTAATAATAAGAATTTGTTGCCAATTCTTACACTCATGAAAAATATAAACAAATTCTAGAGAATATAAAACGTGTTCAAAATATATACCATAAGACTTAAGTATAAGAATGATTAACTATAGCTTCACAATGTGATGTTTAATAATCGGAACTATTTTATTGCACTGTAAGATCTATTTAAAAGTTTTGCAATATCTAAAAATTAAAAAAAAAGCAATAACTTTAAATAAATCATTTGTAACAGAAATACTTACTGCGTCATAGACGGATTGAAGGGTATCTGTACTGATGATGGAAGTATCAAAATTGTACAAAGCTGTAAAAGTTTAGCAAATCAGTGTTTATGAAATTTTATGCAACTTCACTCTTTGAATAAATGAATATTTAGGAAAACGAACATATAAAATCCAAGCAAAAACTAAAAGTCGAAGAGTACTTTTTACCTATATCTTTTAAGGAAAAACAACTTTACATTTGATGAAAAACTATTAGGAACTTAAGCTAAAAAGTTCATTCAGGTTTTTCACAGATATTTTTAATCGAGTGTGAAAAAAAAAAGATCTGAAGAAATCTAAAAAATATGGAAATATTTTTTTTCAATATTTCAATCCACTCCGTATTTATACCGGTTGATTCGAAAATAATGTTACCATTTTCATTTCCGAATTAAAAATTTTTACGAATAAAGTTATTTACATGACATTTTCAATGTGGTTTTTTTAAGCATAGTACAATTTACGTAAGCGCTTAAGCCAAGCCAGAAGAGCTTTTTCGACCATTTGGGGTGGCATTTTTCTAACTTCCTCTCTGATTGCTTTTTGAAACTCTTGAAGTGTTCTTGCTTTACATCTATATTTGATTGTTCTTTTAAGTATCCCCATCAAAAAAAAAATATTCGCAAGGAGCACAGTCATGGGTAGGGACTGCAATACCAGACCAAAAGTTCAATACCGGTATTCGGTATTTTTTAGATCTTGATACCGGTTTTAATACCGGTATTAGAAATTTTAGAATAGCAAAGAAAACATAGGTGTTCCTTTGTTTTATATATATATATTATCTTTCAGCCATTTTATAGTTGATTTTACAATTTGCCTTAGTGCAGAATTTTGATGAAAAAAAAACTTTCTCGAAGACGTTTACTTTCTTTGATCAAAAACTCTTCAAAACTTTTTTCTGATAGTGTGTAGCATTAATTTTAGCCCTTGGATCTTTAAAAAAATGGTTTTGTTAAGCCTTGATAGGACATTTCCATTCGCTCCATAACCCCTGACGTCTAACTTGCCTTATGCAAAATAATGAATCTGCGACGCTTTTCACGTGAAATATGTTGTATCTTCGTTTCGCTAGTTGTGAATGACAGATGAAACAGTGCTTCATCCGAAGATATCCATGTTTTGTATATACCTTTGAATAACACTAAATACAGAGGATAAAGCGTCTTCTTCGTTTTTCTACGGTCTTTGCAGATGACAGACTATTTTATTCACTTTTTTATTGCCAATTTTCTTTACCTGACGGACAAGTTGTTGATTGCGATACCTGTAGTTCCTTTGGTAAAGTTTTTTAAGGTAGAAGATTTTCTATAGTGGTAAGTTTTTTCAGTTTCTTTTTTTTTTCTTTTTCATTAAGGTTCTTACATTAACATTTTCCCCCTGAATCTTTTGATTTCCAAACTTTATTTCTTTTCAAAATTTAGATAGTAATACATTATAAAAATGTATTTTCTAAGTTTTAAATGCTTCATTTATAACAGAATATAATCAACCCCCTCCTTCAAAAGATTTAAAATTTCGTTTCGAGTATGAGGATCTAATTTCAGTACCATAATTTACTTCTACTAATAAAAATGGTTTGATTAGTAATTTAAATGCTTTCTTTTTAAAATAAAACCGGTAGTAAAACGATTGAAATTCATCATAATTAGTTACATACTTTTAAAATTGTCCACACTAATTTTGAATCAACCGGTAAATATATATAAAATGTTTTAAATATTTCATCAAATACCTCTTTATTTATGTAAAATTGCTTTAATATGAAATATAAAACAAATTTTCATTTCCAATTTTAAGAAATCTTATTTTTCTTTGGAAAGCAAAGATTCGTGTACACTTGACATTAATCAAAAGCTTTAATTAATTAAGTTTGCATGTTCTAATTTAGAACAGAAAATTTTATTCATTGCGTTCATATCTGTATATCATTTCAAACGTCAGATATCATTTAAAATACCAATTTCTGTGTTGAAAATGATTTTTACATGATAATATGTTTCTGTAGAATAATCATAACATTGTTTATTGTTTCAGAAAAACATGGCCGTTTTAAAAGACGCTAAAAGTAAACGTTTTATACGAAAGTGAAAATGAATTCATCAAACATTTATTGAAATAAGCTTGCTTATAGAAATTAAAATTATTCCCGGTTATAATTTAATTTGTCTTAGAAATAAATGTATAAAAAGCATAAGACATGAGATAAAAAAAAAGTACTTTTCTTACCATTTTGTATTTCAGATAAATCTAAATGAAGACTTGATATGAGAATTCCTACGTTTTGAGATCGCTTCTGATCTAACAATTTGGCTACCTGTAAGTTATATAGTTGAAATTTAAAAAAAAGTTATATATGAATTTCTCAATACTTAACTATAAATTATCTGTAAAGAGTAGTAGCTATTTAAAAAATTCAGAAGAAAATCACAATTTTGTTTGAGAAGAAACAATTTGAATACAAATTTTATTTAGTAAGTTAAGTTAACCTTAATGTACAAAAGGCAACTCTTGTAAAATAAGGCACTATTGTAATATTTCCATTGTTATAAATAAAGATCATACATAGCAGTTGTTACTAAATCTATATAATTTTTTTGCCAGTTGCTTCATATTTCTGTATCTCATATTCCATTTAAGTTATTTTAATCAAAAAAACTTTTGTGAATGATATGGATCTCCAAGTAAGAGAAAATAAAAGTTTTGAAAACAAAAGACATAAAAACAGATTTAAAAATGACCAAAATGTATAAATGTTCTGGAATCTATTGGATTGTATTAATAATTTCGCATAAGAAGAACAGAAATTATTTTTGAAACAGTGACGTAGATTATACTAATTTTATTTTATAAATTAATCTGTAAAATTAACGCATTCTAGAGGTTCATTTTTTTCCATTTCTTTAATGTTATTTTACCAACTAAAATTCTATCACACAGTAAAACGAAGTGAATAGAAATAATCTACATTTTCACTATTCTCTTAAAATAACATTTTCAGAACAACGATCATCAAATACTAAACGGGTATATTACATAACTGCAAAAAGTAACTTTTACATATTTACATAACCTTGTGTATAAAAAGTTTTTATTACAAAATTCCTTTTGGTTCACACCTAGGAGAGCCCCCACCCTTGGCGCGAATTACTTTGGTTGGCGATAATTGCGCCGTCATGGTAACCTTGCTTTTTAAATACAACATATGGCAACCCTAAATTTTTCTAGAATTCTCGTCATTTGTGGGCGCGCATTTCAAATTTCATTTTGTTGTTGGGCACCGGGTTGAAAGCATGGCTGCACTTGTGAGTGAATACACGTTAGAATTTTTTACGTTATTGAATGCTAGAGGCAAGAAAGAATTGATTGAATGGTGTATGAAAGAAGGATTAATTGTTTCAAGTTATGAATGTCGTAATTGTAAAGAGCAAATGCGATTAAATGAACGAAAGAGTGTTGTTTTGGATGGATTTGAATGGAGATGTCGAAAAAAAGGTGTGAATGCGCATGATGTTTGCAGAAGTTTAAGAAAGAATTCGTGGTTTTCCAATAGTAAGTTAAGTATGTATGATGTTTTGCGTGTAACTAAAATGTGGTTTGGAAGGTGTATGAATGATTACGTTGTGAATGAATTGAAATTGAATAAAAATACAGTTATTGATTGGTTTATGTTTTGTCGAGAGGTTTGTATGAAGGCGGTTGTGAACGAAAGCGTTAAAATTGGAGGAGTAAATGTTATTGTTGAAATTGATGAAAGTAAATTTGGTAAAATGAAGTATGGAAAAGGCAAGCCTGTGGATGGAAAGTGGGTGTTTGGAGGTATAGAAAGAGGAACGAATAGATGTTTTTTTCGAGTGGTTGAACGACGGACGAAAGAGGAATTGCTGTGTGTGATTAAAGAATGGGTCCTGCCTGGAAGTACGATTGTTTCTGATTGTTGGAAGGCGTATAAATGTTTGTCTGATGAGGGTTTTAAACATTTGGAAGTGAATCACAGTGTATGTTTTAAAGATCCTGATACCGGTGCTCATACCAATTCAATTGAGGGTACATGGTCGGCAATAAAACGTTTTCTTCGCAATCACACCAGCCACGCAGAAGGCATGTTCGACCATTACCTCGCAGAGTATCTATGGCGGCGCTCTCGCGATCACTCGCTCAGCCACGAGACATTCCGGGATTTTTTAAAAGCTGTTATTACACTTTACCCTCCACTTGGGAAGGATCAACAATAAGAAAGTAAGTGCTGTTGTTATATATTTATCTTAAATGTTAAATTTCTGTATTGTTTACATGTATTTTCATTGCGCATCCATCTTATACTGCTATGTTTACTTGTCACCGTTGTCGGGTTTGCTTGGCGCCATTTCGTCTTCGCTTGGCACTTTTTCCAGTTTAAAAGATTTTACCTTTTTTCTAAAATTCTTTTTTTGATTTTTTCAAAAATTCCGTGATACCCGATTTTAGCTTATTTAAATTTTTCTAAAGAAATCTCAAACTAATTCTACATATTTTTTTAAAAAATTTTGTTACTAATTATAATTTTCGTAAGATAAGAAAATATTACAGTTTTAAATGTAACAATATAATAATTGATAATTTCTTGAGTGCGAACGCCATAAAATTTTTCTACTGCAAATTCTGTGTTTGAATTTTTTTTTTTTTGGTTTTGTTCTGAAATTGTATTGTAAACATTCAAATTCCTTTTTAATAATTTATTTATTTAAAATATTTTCTTAAGATTTTACAAGAAGCCTATAATTTATGGCTCTCCTCACTGGATTTTTCAATAAAAACTTTTTTTTTTATCTGTGAAAATTTTCTACTGAGTACAAAAATATTTTTAAAAAATTCACGAAAATATAATTTTATTTGTTGACATCGAGAAACTTTCTAAATGACATAATAAAAAAAGCAATATTCGGTTTTGCTCATTTTTCCCTTAAATTTTTCAATAGCCTCTCTAAATAAATTTAAGTAATATAGGTAACAGAATCATTTTTATCCCGACTGAGCACAAGTTTCGAAAATGACAAACAAATTTCAACTTCGACAAAAAATAAAATAAAGAAAAAAATTTAAAAAAAAAGACGATAAGCAACATTTCAAACAAAAGATTTAAAGAGTTTTAGCTAACATGTTTTGTACTTACTTCTTTTGCTTTTGACTGAGTATTATTTTTTGGTTCGGTGGGGCTTTTTTTCTTGGTCTGCTTAGAAAATAATTCTTCGAATTCTTCCCAGTTTTGAAGCTCTGCTTCCTTCAGGCTGTCCCAAAGACATTCGCTCTCCCTACACATGGGTTTGTTATGCATACATTGAAAATATATGAAAGCACACACAATAACAAATCAATTACAGATCGAGAAATAAGATGTAATGTTGACTTAAAAGTATACGCTCGATTGATTGATTGATTGATTGAATATTAACGTCGAACTGTTCAGCTACATGAGGGCTTTTGGCGACGGACCACGTAATTTTGAACCATGGTCAAGTGACGTGGACGACACCTGAGCTGGCACCCCCTCTCCTAACTACCACACCACACCAACGGGAGGACGTTTCAGCTCTCGACAGATTTAACGTGCATCGCTGCCCTACACGGCGGGTCTTTAAGGGTACTGGGCTCGAACCCGTGACAAAGCAAGCCACGGTCCGATACCTATACCACTCGGCTACCGCGGCCATAAGTATACGCTCGAAAGAGAAGTTTTAAAACAAAGGCCTTATTTAAAAATTAGTGTTAATTCTATCTCATTTTAATATACCAAAAGAATGTGCATAGTTTTATTTTACATGCTAATTATTCTATTTTAAAAACTCTGCACTGTATTAACTAAAAATAATAGTTTAATGTCTATAGTGACGAAGCCGATCTTTTCCCCCAAATTGCTAACTGATCCCTTGCTGGCAGACGTTGGGAAAATTCCAGACATTTCCCTAATTGCTGGGAAATAATTTCGTATCTGGGGGCAAAGATTTGAACCGTTTTTCCCAGGCTATCCAGACCGTCAAAAAGAGATGCCGTAACATTGTGCTTTCGTTTTCCCACGATTCGGTGATGACAAGCGCGTCTGAAAACTTACATTGTGCACCTAGACATCGGCGCTCATTGGGATAGAGATCAAGGGAGCTGAGACCGACAGGGGCGGCAGAAGAACAAGAGATCAAGGGAGCCGAGACCGACAGGGGCGGTAGAAGAACAAGATATCACAGAAGGATGATTAGGCGAGAGATGGTTAGAGAGATATATATATAAGGGGAGTGAGAGAGCCCGGAGAGAAGACTGGATTTTGAGGGAGCCGTTGTGAGGTCCCTTAAGCTAGGAGGAAAAACGATAGTGAGTCCGTGAAGTAAAGCGGATTCCGAACTGGGGAGATCCGGGAACGGTCTGAGTCCCGATTAACGATAGAAAAGCAATACTGAATCCGTGAATTAAGGCGGATTCTGAACCGGAGGAACTTTACGTGAGGGAACCGATTTGGAGATCCCTCCTGCTAGACTTGTGATACAGTTATACCTTAGTCCGCGAAGTAGGGCGGATTTTGGAACCGTGGAAATTGTGTGCAAAGGAGCAACTGCACGGTGGATTTGGAGCCAGCGAACTCACCCAGACTAGGTGTGGAATTGCCGAGAGTGAACCCTTTTTACGTATCCTAGGTATAGGACTTTCCTCTACAGTGTAAATTTAGGACATTATTTTATGCGAGAGATATAAGACATTGCAGCGAAAGAGACTCGAAATTTGTGGACCCTTTTAGTAATTAATTGTGACAGAATATTTTTGATGATTTTCTTACTGAAATAAATAGTTTATCCCAGAGCTGTGTGAAATCGTTACACTATGTAATGCTTATTTTAACTATCTAGTTATAATAGCATTATTATCAGACTGGCTTCCCTTCAATTTCTTTACTGAAATCGTTCTGTGTAGTACAAGTAATCTTTCTAATTTGATATCTTTTATTCACTTAGAGAATTGTTGTGTTATTTTTTTTTATACTTTAACATTTCTTAATAATTTTTGTACTTTTAAGAGGAGTTGGAAACCTCTTTATATTCTGACAATGTTAAATTGGCTGTTTTCGACGTACCTTTTCTCAAAATATGTTATATGTACATGCTTGAAATTTTTTCTACAATTAAAGTACACCTTTTTCATTATACTGAAATAAGCTTTTGGCTAATTTTGAGTTTTTACATAATTAATGAAATATTTTATCAAACATTGCGAAATTTGACCCATTTTTCATACAAAAAATTTGTAAAAAATTAATTTTTGAGTTATTTCCAAAAAATCTCATTTCAGTATATATTAGCCATCATTATAAATATATAAAACATTTACATCCCTGTGAACAGTAATTTCTTAGAAAAGATACATCGAACGTCAAAATTTACATTTTGTGATAAATTGATTTTAATGTATACAGTGAAGCTTCTAATCGGCTAGTAAATTAAAAAATAAAAGGCTCAATTTACAATAAAAAATATATGTTTTGGTTTATGTCAGACGTTCAACTTTTAAGCAAAAACGAAGTACTTTGTTTACATTTTTCGCCATTCAAATGGGCTAGGCCAGCGTTTCTCAAACTGTGGGACGCGCCCCCCCTAGGGGACGTGATAACTCTACAAGGGGCGCGAGCATATTGAAAAGTCGAAAGCAAAAGTTTATTTAAAAAAATTCTTTGATAACTTGTACAGTTTAAAAGGAATCCCTTAGCTGCCGGTTAAAAGTTATACGGTTCGCTCCTCAATGCCACCGTTTTCCACGTAGATGCGTGTATGTGATGTATTGCGGGGATGGAAGAAAAGGAATAAATAACATTGTCAAGGTCTTTTTATTGCATTCCAAAGCCTTCGGAATAATTTTATGGATAATAGTGCACAGAAAACATCGTTCTTCAGAGAGACGTATATATACGTCCGGGGTAATTAGTGCTTTGGGTGAGCGAGACGTTTATATACGCCAGTTCCACTTAAGAGGTATAAATCGTACTGTAGCTTTCGCGTCGAAGTACATTATTGTTGAATTAAATACATTGTTATTGCATAGAGGGGGGCGAGATGAAAATTATGATTGAATATTGGGTCGCAAATATTGAAACTTTGAGAAGCACTGGGCTAGGCCCGATTTCAATGATTGTTTAAAAATTGGTTTTAAGGGCTTCTAATTACCCTAGAGGTTAAAGTAAGTAAGGTAATTTTAGAAAGAGGTTAAAATCTCTATACAATTTAAAAATGTACAAATCTCAAATTGACAGAAAAAAATGAGATTTTAGCTTTCCAACTGCCCTTAAAAACGCATCAATCATCGAAAGGTTTTCAATTTATTTTTGAGCTAGATGTTACTTGTAGGCTCAAACTTTATTTGCTAAGAAATCCATGGTTTTCTTCTTTTTGAGATCAATGATTACAAAGACCATGCAATATATAATATAAATATACACTCTTTTTACGCTATTTTTCCTGATCATTTGTTCATCTGAGGCAAATAGTGGTCATAATAATAGACTTCGTGCAGTGTCTTCTACCCCAACTCTTACTCTATATTCCGATTATCAAGGTTTCTGTTGTTCAATTTTATTATATTTTGGAGAAGATATAAGTATATATGTGTTTAATTGCCAAGGAAGTAGCAATTATTGCATAATGGGCTCAATTCATGTGACGTCATAGTCACATGATAGTGAAAGCCACGTGATTCTAGCCAATCAATTCAAAATCTTATGCGACGTCATAGTCACACGATAAAAACTATCTAGTGTTTAGCTAATCAGTTCACGCGCTCCGATGTTGCCAAGTTTTGCTCTTTGCAGAAATTTTCTCTTAAAAAGTACATTTGTATATAAAATGCAATTTATTTAAAAGTATAAACATAAAAAAAAATTTTTTTGAAGAATTTTTTTCCCGAAATATTTAAACATCTTTACCCAAATATAAAATTTGATCTGAGTTTTACAAATTGAGCAACAAGTACAATTAGTTTAATGTTTGTTTTGAATTCAATGGAGAGCACGCGTTTGTCTTTATCATGTGACGTCATGAATTGAACCTATTATGCACAATACTATTCTTATTTCTTTTAAACAATTTTTAAAGGCGATAAGGGAAAAAAGATTTGTGAATATTTCAATATTTAAATTTTATAAGTTTTTTTAAATAAAGATTTTAAAATTAAGAAACTTGAAAAGCACACAGAATGAGTATTATTATAATTACTACATATAGGATGATACATGAGAATTTTGCCTGTCAGTAAACGGACTAGAAATGGAATACTTTTATCTAAATAATGCGATTCAATAATTTATTCTGTTTGAAAATACAGCAGAAACCAAGTAATACACCCATTTTCGATAACATTATCCCCTTCCTTTTTAAGCAGAATTTCGATTTTCCTTTCATTACTGAAAATATGTCCTCTTAAATCTTTCGTTCATTGCATTTAATTCTGTATATACTTATATTAATTTTTCTATACAGTTCTTAAACTATAAGGGTGTATTTTTGAGATTTTAGGCAAACAATTTACAAAGATATATTTGCCTTTAATCCCGATAAATTTTAATAAGTGATTTATTACTTAAAAAGGTCTTCCAAATGAAAATAGGATCATATTATTGGAATTTTATGGTATTTTTAGTTTTTTGAATATCCCTTTTCCAAATGTTTTTTTACTTTTACAAAAAAAAAAAAATTGATTTTATGGTATACGTAAAACACTGCTTCAGCTATATAATTCCAATTCTTGTATACATTATATACCAAATACATTTAAAAATGAGTAATAAACCTTTGATAATGAAAAATTCTCATGATTGAATCTAATATATAAAATATATAATTGATTTACTTTTCTGCAGTAGCTGGAGTATTAATCTGAATTCTTGTCCAATAAAGAGGCCTCATGGGTTGCTTGGGAATTACAGCTTTTTTTCTAACTATTAGAGATAGAAAAGAAAATATTTTTAAAAAGTCAAAATTTGCATCTAAGCTTCTTTAAGCAAATAAAGTTTTTATTGTAACAAGCTTACCTATGTATGGCTGAGCTGGTACACCAAATCCAGGAAACATAGGAGGCGGTGGAGGTCCACATCCAGGTAAAGGTGGAGGAGGTGGTGCGCCACATCCTGGCATAGGGGGAGGAGGAGGAGGTCCACATCCTGGCATAGGTGGCGGCGGCGGAGGAGGTGGAGGTCCACATCCTGGCATAGGCGGGGGAGGAGGAGGTGGTGGTGGTCCACATCCGGGCATAGGGGGTGGAGGAGGGGGAGGCGGAATGGAACTAGAACCAGGCATTGGTGGTGGAGGTGGTGGAGGAGGTATAGAACTAAAACCAGGCATTGGTGGTGGAGGTGGTGGTGGTGGAGGTGGTGGTGGTGGGGGTATGAAACTTGTACCTGGCATAGGTGGAGGTGGAGGAGGAGGAGGAGGTGGTATAAAACTTGCACCAGGCATTGATGGGAAGGGTGGTGGTGGTGGTGGTGGAGGTGGTGGTGGTGGTATGGAACTCGAACCAGAAATTGATGAAGATATACATGGTGTAGAAGATTGTGATATGGAACATGCATTGGACACTGGTAAAGGAGCTGACGGTGGGAATGAAGATGCATTTGAGATAGGAACTGAAGCTGATTGAAGATCTAATGAACAATCTGTTTGGGTGGAGGCCATTGTCATACTCATATTTGAGCAACGTTCACATATCATCGCATTGGGCGGTTTTCCCTCATCTGCTTTAACTTCATTCTCCTCAGGTAACAGTGTGGACGTACTCAGTGAAAAGGACGAAACGCTTCCGGATGGTCTGTAAAAATATGTTTTGCGATCTGTGACAAGTGAAGGTAGAATTTCCGACACATCGGATCTAGCTCTCGGTAGACCCCTGATGACGTCCGGTCCCGTGTCTTCAGTTTGAACCCGGACCGAAGTTCTTGCGAGAGGTGAGCAATCATCAGTTTGGATGCCTTTACACCAAGATCGGATGGATTCAGTCTGTGAATACCGGGATCGTGTGAGTAGAGACACGCAAGACGCGATGTCGTATTGGCTCGAGGAAGAAAGAGTGGGTCTGGGAGGCTCTGTCTGCGTAGAAGCACAGGGTGAATGAGGTGACGTTGGACATGACATGTATTTGGCTCTCTTTGTAAGCTCCTCGATTTCGGTCAGGGTTTGGTATTTCTCCAACTGCAATTCTAATCTGAAAGTAATACATTTAATATAAATTTTTCGGTTTTAGATTAAATTTACTGAATAATCAGACGAAATAACGTCTTTTAAAGAAAATTAAAGGCAATTATGATAAACACAATATTTTAATTCTGCTTTTAATCTATCTATAGGTATACTCAAACACCAATTTTAGTTAATTTTTTTTATATAAATTAAATTACTCAGATATTTTAAGGAAAATTTTAAAATTGGTTAAGATTCTAGCGCATCAATATTATGTTGGGTAATGAAACAAACTGAAAACTGTAAAGCAAATGCTTTTGAACTACTCAAGTTAAAATAGGAAATGCAAAACAAAGGCGCAATGGAGTTTTGCCTCTAGTTTCTAATTAATAGGTTAACAACTTTTGCGCTAAGCACTATAAGAGAAAATAGTTCTTTCAAATTAACTTTTTTATATTAAAAAGGGTCATTCTAAATTTATTAGTACTTATTTTCTAAATGTAACTTACCTAGCTACTCTTTCATCGTAATCTATTCTATGAGCAGGTTTAAAATGGAAGACAGATGTTTTTTCACGTTCCTATGGAGAAAAGAATGAAACATTTTATTTAAAGACTATCTACAGATTTTACACTGATTTTATGCTTTTTATAAGTATACATAGACTTTGCATCAATTATTATATACACATACACATAAATTTATATAGATTTTAATCATTCATTTGCATTAATTTATACTACATAATCGTATTGTCTGAAGGGCTAGTAAGCAAAACTTTTTGACAATTTATGATATATATTCAGTGACTGATCCCATATTTTAAAAGTATGTATTTATATTTTATGATTGAGTTGTAAAAAGAGACATAGATTAATGTATATAGCCTATGATATACACACACAAAAAACCGAATCAATTAAAATTCTACCTTAAACCTGTGATCGTGAAGGTCAGCAATGACTTCTCTCAACTCCCGTTCTGAATAGGCCGGAGACAGGGGAGCCTTTGGAGGCCAGGCGCTTGGAGAAAGTCGTCCTGGGGTTTGATAAGCTGATGGAGGTGCTGAGTTTTCAAGTTTCGACCACTGGTACATTTCATCGGGCTGGAATGAAAAATGAAGTCATGGGGAAAAATCCTTTCGTGTTTTGGATTATCACTTAAAATATATTTTTAAAAAATAATTTTATTATTTGTACACAATACTACGAGGGTGCAAGTTACGCCGCTACTTACGTATTATACCACCGACCAATTTCTTTAAATCAAAAGATGTCACCAAATGCCGTGATATGCAGTGAATAATTGGAAGCCATTCGCGCCATCGAACGAAATAATAAATAGAATTACGACAGTTGGAAAAGTCTTTTGAATTGACGAAATCGGCCGAGAGTATAAATGTGTAAATACCTAATAATCTATTGCTAGTGAATTAGTAGATATAAATCTTTGATTTAATTTTCATACATTCAGATGAATGTCTGCTGGATTTTAATTCTCTCAAATTGAGGGGGGATTTTTGTTGAAAATGTTGTACATGGTTGATATTTGCAACTTAATTTCTTTCATAAAATGGTATAATTTTAACTTTGAATAGTTCTATTGCAAAATAATTTTAATTTGCATAGGTGCTTCTTATGATTATTTTTCAGCTCACAATAAAAAATGTAAAGATTACAAAATGAGTAAATATACGGTGATAATAGATTTAATAATTTTTTCAAGAAAATTTTGGTAGCATCAAATTAAACTTTTCAATAGGTTGCGGAAAATAAATTAAAATTCTATGAATTTTCCCATTTTTTTTTGAGTTTTTTAAATTTTTTTGTTTAAAATAAAGGTGCAAGAAACTATGTGAAAACAATGAATATAAAATCAGAACTGTAAATAGTTTAACCTACAAAATAAATAAAAAGGAAAATCGTAAGTGTATATTTTGTATCAAAGAAAGAAAAATAAATTTCATTTCATAATTTTAAAATAAAATTTTATTTATAGCATTTCGAATATTATTTATATATTGATGCTTCATCACAAGTATTCTTCAACAAATATAAGGTATGGAATCAAAGAATCTAAATAAAATAATAAGAGGAAAATTATATTTTGCTATTACCTGCTTTTTTAAATACTTTTTCATATAACCCATATAATTTTTTTATTTTTCATATCCCTCACTCTAGTAATAAAAATAATTTGATTTTTGCTTTTATTGTATAAAGAATCTGATAAATATTTGTGAACTTATAAAAACTGTATTTTGTATTGGCCATCTAAATGATCAAACAGATTATGTGTAACTATTGTAATGTTTCAGGTAACAGTAAATTGTTTCACTTTAATTCTACTTCTTTAAAATTACTTTTTTTCAAAATGCAATACAGAATATGTAAAGAGTGGGTCCGTAAGAAGTTTCTTACGAAAAACTTAAAAATATTTTCAATAAAAAATGTGTTGAATCTTTTTTCTATTAAGAAGACAAGACTATTTTTAATATATATTTTTGCTATTCAATATTAGGGAAATTAAACTTAATATCTGAACTGTGAGAATATTCAAGTTAATAAGAACCCAAGAAAAATTGTTAAATGAAGATAGTGTTCTTTCAGAAGGACTCAAGAATATTTTTTACCAAAATATTTATTAAAAAATGAGGTATTATAATTTGCAATAAAAATTTAAAACTTTGTACCAAAGAAAGCAATTTTATTAAGAAAATTTTATTTGAAACCTTTTAAATAGCCGAGATGAATACAAAAAAAATTGTTCAGAAATTAATTACAATCTAACTGGAAAGATTATATCACTAATAATTATGGGAACCTTCGACAATCCTAATTAGCATTCGAAATTGTTCTAAGAATTCAGAAATAGTTATTAAAAACTTAAAAGATTTCGAATGAAAATTTTGCAATATAAAGTAATATAAAAAAGTTCCATTTCGTTGATTGATGTTATAAACGTTTTAGAATACATACTTTTCTTAAGGAAAAATATTTCAATTTGATACCAGTTTTACACTATAAAATATGATCTCAATTGATATAACTGATGCAATTTCAAAGTTCTTATAAATATTGACTCACGAAAAATTAAGTAAAAACTGAATTATTTATATTCATAAAAATTAAACTTAAATCAATTATAATATTTCTTTTTATTTAAACAAATGATTTCAGATTTGAGAAGTGAAACAAAAGTAAGTTTCAATCTGAGGTAAAGACAACAATTGCATAACTTTACAAAAAGTGTAAGACATGCAAATTCCAACTGAATAACTTTTTTTCCCTAATGGGCTGCATATTGGCAACTAAGTCTTTTGCAGACACGGCAAGTCCTTAAATCCGAGAGAATTTTCATAGGGGCACCATCTAGTGGTAGTACTCGCTACCAAATTTCGATCCTTGAATTAATTTTAATTCAAGCTTCCGTCGGATGCTGGATATTTTAGATGCCACATAATTATACGACATGCGTGCCTACGATTTTCGCATCCAGAAAACCTATTGACTCCAACCGGGATCGAACCCACAATCTTGGACTTACGAAGCGTGCATCCTACCTGTAAACCACCAAAATGACCCAACTAAATAACTGCAAAGATAGATGTAATCCTAAAGCATCAAAACTCAAACTGAGCAGTGCAACAGCCCATGAGGGCCAAGGCCTACTGTGCCCGTCCCATTATACGTGACCATTGGACACTGAGGTGCATGAGCAGATGTCCTGATCAGCCTGAAATGAAACTCCTAGTGCTTTAGTTCCCAAGCAAGCTTGGTACTCATTTACCCACTCACCCACTGAAGGGATGAAAGGCTGAGTCGACTTTGCCCAGCCTGAAGATAGCACTCGAACCTGTGGCGTGGAAGCGCGATACGGGGCTCAAGTGGGGTATAGGGGAGCACTTGAGATTTAGCGATTTTTCTTCGGATTTGGTGATTTTTATCTAAATGTCATGGTGAGATATCGAATTCATACTAAAATAAATAATAAATAATTCCGAAAAAAAGTACCTTGGCGACCACTTTTAGTCGCCATAAAAGAGGACTGTGCCAAATGGCCTCTATACTAAACTTTAACCGCAAAATGCTACCACTCAGCTATTGAGCCTTTTTCTAAGACATCATTACTCGTAATTAAATGACTGCAACTGTAACTGCTCTTGGTGGTGATATTTCTGTTTTGGAAATGGTGTAAATTACTTGGATCCCTTTTCTAGATTGCTTTAATAAAAATTCTATGTACTTAACTAGAAAATGCAAATAGAATAAAAGTATACTAAAAATAAAGAAATCCCAGAAATGTATTTTTGGCGTACAAAAGAAATTAAGCGGGAAAGAACATTGAGGGGAGAGTCTTCCGGTTTTAGAGAAACTTAAGAAGTTTACTAACTACTTTATGATATATTTTATCGTTTCGTTATCGTTAGTGAAGACATTTTGTCTTACTTTATTTTTCTGTGTTTGTAGTTTTCATGTGTTTAAATATAATGGTTTATGCAAAATTATTTTAGAGTGCGAGATTTGACAAAAACTTTCTTTGAATTATAAAAATAGTGGCAACATAAATTTATTTTCTAATAATTTTTCGGGATTTTTAAAATGCGACTAACTTGTAAATTTTTCTAAATGAGATTAACAAATTTCAAACGCCCGTGCAAATATAAACAAGAAAGAAAAAAAATTAACCTGTTAAATTTAAAATTAAAATAGTATTGAATTTAAGTTTAACAGAAACTTAAGTCTAGACAATCCTTTTCCTCAAGAATCTTCGTTTTATACATTCAGTCTCCCTGAAGTCATTCTAAGAACGAAAATACACCCAATTTGTGATAAAGAATATGGCATTAAAAATGCGAAGATGGTTTGGAAATAAAATTTCACATATTACAAAAAAAAAGTTCTTTCATCCCTACAAATTGAGTAGCCTAACATCAAATACGTAAATTAAGGTTTTTCATTTTTTAAGTGAACAGTTAATATGAATAGAAAAGAGCTTCTAAAGCCTCATTTGTAGAGAATTCTCCCCAATTTTCTTAAAAACCTCCCTTTTATATTCCATCTCCCTGAACTCATTATAAGCACGAAAATACACTGAGTTTGCGAAGAAACTCTTTCCCAATCGGAGAGGAAAAAAAGTCGTAAATTTCATCACAAAGGTTCGTGCACACGCAACCTTATTTGACGTCAAAGGAATATTGGAGAATAATCAAGCCACCTGGCGGGAAGAGACGTGAATTCGCTCCGATGCAGAAGAAGAAAACAAATAGGGAGGCGTCGTCCAATCACCATGGCAACTGCGTCGTCATTCTCTCGGGCCTCTGAGTTATCGATCGAGTTCTACAAAACAAAACTGCTGCTTGTCCCTCTTCCAGGAAATTGCCAACGACGCAATTCGGGAGAACTGTGACCGCCAAAGAATGCAATCGAAACCGTAACGACAGTTTTTGGAAATCACAAAAGGAAAAAGGGTAGTTGCTCATTTGCTTAATTTTTCAGTTTCTGAAAGAAAAGTGATTCACTCAATACGATCTTTGGAAAAGTTGTTTCTGATCTATAGTTTGAATACCACTTTGGGGTTGTATTATACTTTTGTTATTCGGTTTAAGCCTGTTCTACAAACTTAAGAGTATATCAGTTTATTAATGTTTTGAAGAAATAAACGAAATTTAAAAATAAAAATTAAATGTCAAAATTATTCTGAAAATATACCTTAATTCAAGAAAATGCTTAAATTTTTTTTATCTCATTAAAATGCTGAAGCTTTTTTAAAGCTTATTTCAATTAAAATAAGATTTACGGATGATTTCTTTAAAAAAAGACAATTCATTAAAAACTGTTCTTCCAATTTAGTTAAATACATAACTAACTGAAATAAATGAATATTTTATGACGTATGACATATTTCATACTTCTAAAAATATTTAAATATAATATATTGGTATTTAATTCCATACTTTTTAAATAAGGTTAAAATAATTCAATAAAATGCGATAATCTTTGTAATTAATGTTCAATTCACATATCTGTCTAAATATATTGATTATTAAATTTTTTCTGACTTATTTTTCCTACATTTTATAATTTAGGGGATTAACTTGTGACGTTTTACGTGTCTTTTCTTTAACAAGTCCTTTGGGTTCTTTGGACCAGAATTAATGGCAACTCTTTTCCAACCAAATCCAAGAAACGAGATGTGAAGAAGAGATGCGAATAAATGAACTTTAAATATAGGATCTTAGAGTAAGCGGGATGGCAATGTAAAGGAATGCTAGACAGTTGATGTGCGTTGTGGCAGTTGATGATTATTGTAGTTCGTGGTTCAAGATTTAAGTTCTACGTGTCGTGGATAAATATATTGGTGCTCTACTAGAAGTTAACCGTCAAGCTGCATACCATTGCAGATAAAGACAAGTAACATTACAGAATAATATAAGGTAAGATTGATTACACTTTATTAGAATTGAGGATTAGGTGGTTCGATTATTGAGATTGGTCTTAATAATATTGTGTGTTGCGTATTGCGTCATCATAGATTCTCTCATATTAATTATTATAATTATATTTGTTAAAAGTTTAAGTTGAATATCTTAATAAAGTCATATTAAGATAATGTATGATCTGAGTTCTTTCGCTAACCCTACACCTCTAGCTCACGCTGATACTTCGAGGGATATACTTCCAAGGGGAGGTACATCACAAACTTGTAAATAAAGGTTAAGAAAATATATAACAAATTGTTAATATATATTAAAATTTTACTAGTTACTACGCATTAAATATGAAGTTTAGAATCTATAAGCTAATTTATTAATATTTTAGCATTATATTATTATTATTCGCATATTCATTTAATTCTTAAAATTCTGTTGGAAACATACAGAATTAGGATTTTTTAAAACTTGCCTAAATCTGAAATAATCTGAAATTTATTCACCGTATAAATTACGTATATTAAATTTTTATTCACTTTTAAATTATGCTTAACTATTAAAAAATAAAATTTAACACTTTTATTTAACACTGATATACAAAAGAGAGTTCTAACTTTTTCTCAATATTTTCCACAAAATCGCCTCTTTTCCGAATTCGATTTCCACGAAACAAATAACTTTGACTTGCGTTATCCGTTAGAAAACATCAAAGTTTAATATTATTAAGAGTGCAGTAATGCCTTTAATTAAAAAACTGTTTTTTTAAAAAAAAACACCAGGTATTCGTCATTTCTATACTCAACGACGCTAAATTCAATGATGGCGCGAAGCTCCATTCTTTGTAAGATTTGTGACAAGTTGAATTTAATTCAATATACTTCTTATGTCTTTGAGAAATACTGCTGATAAAAGAAAAAAATTGCTCACCCTAAAGAGTTTTTCTTTATTTTCAGGATCGACATGTCTTAAAACTCCAGCGTAAAGGAGGTTTGTACAAAACTGTGCAGCCATTAGTCGCAATTGTTGCCTGTTAAGCTGATGATCTTCCGGGAAGGCGGAACAAAACCAATTTACCAACATTTGGCCTAAAAAAGATTCAAGTTAGAGATTCTTTAATAAAAATTACTTTTTTTTAATTGAAAACAATTATAAAATCCTCGTGCACCACAAAGTATCACACGTGACACACAGAAGTAAGTATTAAAGACACATAACAAAAAGAAAGGGAAAAAAGTATTGAGGTTACGAAGAATTACAAATATTTACAACAAATTTACAGAATTTTTTAAAAACACTTCTGGTAGAAATGAGTTGATATAAATTGGCTTCCGAAATTTCAACAAGTCCCTTAAAAGCCAAAATTTTGGGATCTTTCTTTCTCTAACAAATTTGGAACACAGAAGAAGCACATGTTCTACATTTTCCTCGCCACCAGTATTAAAATCACAGAAAGATGGTGGAGATAAATTAAATTTGTTCAAGTTGCTTTTAAAGTTACCATGACCAGTGAGAAATTGGGTTAATTTATAATTACTACTAGCTGGTATACAGGTTCTTCGCACGGGTGAATTTAAAAATTAAAAAAATACAGACTGAAGGATAAAGAAGATTTTAATGAATTAATTTTACGTGAATTGTATAAATTAAACAAAAAAAAAAAGCTTTTTACATAACTCAGCTAATGAAAAAAACCATGTATGCTAAATTTTAAGTCTTTAGATATAATTGCTGATTTTTTTATTATTATTATTTTTATTTATGACGCCCCGTAACTTTCTTGTGGGTCGATTTTTGAAAACACCTACCTGCTCAGCAAAAGGAACACATTGTTACAAATTTTGTGTAATAAACGTTAAAAATAGTGTAAATAATTTTTATCTGGATGTGTAATACGTTAATATTACTTTCTGATGCATTTATTTTATGTTAAATAGCTGTTACCCGCGACTTCGTCCACGTGGAATTTAACACAAAAAAGTGTTTATTCACTTCGCAGAGTTTACGAAAACTTTTCTTCTACTTTGTGAATCTATGTTTCTTTTTTGTTTCATTTTTTTCTTTGCTTTTTGTTGAGCAAGGGGTGAAAGGGACGCATGACCTTTGACACTGTCGATGGGGCGAGGACTAAAATCTTTAGGATCAAAATAGGTCTAAGTAGCAAGTAGGGTGAAACGCGAACACAAATGAAGCCGCAAGGAAGGGGCTGAAAAGGACGCATGACCTTTGACAATGCAGTTAAGAACTGTAAAATCATTAGGATCAAGACATGAACGGGAAATGTCGCGAATGGCAGCAACCTAATGAAAGAAAAAAGTTTGATATAACTGCTAGCAATCGTTGAAGAACAGAAGGCTTGCGAAATAAAATAATTCATAATAAATAAAAATAGTCCCTATTGAATAAAAATAGTCCCTATTGAATAAAAATAGTCCCTATTGAATAAAAATAGTCCCTATTGAAATAAATAATCCCTATTTGAATCGGATATTGCTCACTATTTCATTGGTTTTAATTTTATTTTCTCGGAATCCTAATTTTTTGTTCTAAAATAAAAGCAGCCTAAGTTATTCCTTATAACATTAGCTATCTGTCAGTGAAAGTTTCGTCAAAATTGGTGCAGCCGTTTCAGAGATTAGCCGGAAGAAACAGAGAGACAGATAGATAGACAGACAAAAATTTAGAAAATTGATTTTTTCATGCAAGTACCGTATATACTTTTAAATGCATTTAGTAAAAAGCTGTTAATTTCAAATTACAAACAGACACTTCATTTTTATTTATATGTATAGATAAACATGACGGCATGACAGTCTCTTATTAATATGGTTCGAAAAAATTTCTTTGTTAAGCTACCTTTATTTGAAATGAGATATTCTTTGTTCCAAGACTTCACTATTTTTTCTTTTATAATCTTATTGTAAAATGATTTAGGAACATTAACACTAGAATGACTGAAATATAATATATACCTATATTGCCCCAAAAGCAGTCAAAATGACCGCATTGTGAAATAATAACTAATCTGTAAATAACTTTGTTTAAAATTAATTTTTAATAATTTTGATATTACTTAAATTCATATAACAAGTTATTAGTAAATATTAACATTAAAAGAAATTTACTTCACCCGGAAAACAAATATACTCTAAAAAAGTCTAAGAAGATGTGCCATTATATATACCATTGTTTTTTCTAATTGAAATCAAAAAGTAGTCAAAATGACTTCCTTGGGCAAACTAGTGTTACCGGCAGCGTCAATTTCGCCCTCGGTGTCAGCCTTTGCAAGCTATTCGGCCCGCTTATTTCCAAGAACGCCCATGTATCCGCGAAAAAAATGCAAAAAATATCGAGATTTTTTTTTTTATCTTCTAGGCTTATAAGTTGCTTTTGGATCTCGACTTAAAAACCTACTACTCAAAATACTCACGAAAAAAAGAAAGATTACCAAGAAAAGGTCCTTACCTTGAAATTTTTCATACATGCTAAAGTCAAGTTCTTGCGGTAGGTACTTTGGTCTGTCCACGTGCTTCTCGAGCGTAGCTTTATCCAGCGTGAGAGACGCAACTCTTCGTAAGCAACATTCCCCCGTTGGAGCAGCAAGACCCTGAGAACAATATCTCCGCAATACCTGAAAGACGGAAGTTATTGCTATTTATGCACTCTTAACTTAACGAGATGAAATTTATGCTACATAATATATATTTAAAATCATAATTTAAAATTAATCCCAGATCAGTGCTTCTCAAAGTTTCGATATTTGCGACCTAATATTCAATCATAATTTTCATTGCCCCCTCCATAAAATAACAATGTTTTTAAATCAATAATACACTTTGACACTAAAGCTACAATATGACTTTAACTTCTTAAATGCCATCGGCAGATATAAACGTTTCGCTCAGCCAAAGCGTTAATTCCCCGGACGTATAAATACGTCTTTCCGAAATACGACACTTTCTGTGCATTGCAATGCATAAAATTATTCTGAAGATTTTGGAATGCAGTAAAAGACATTAACAAAATTTGCAAAGGATCTACTTATTTCAGAGGATTTGCTTATTTGTTCCTTTTCTCCCCCCCCCCAATACATCACATACGTGGAAAATAAGTGCGTTGGGGAGTAAATTGCGTAACTTTAACTGAGCAGTTATAAACCGTATCAATTATGAAGATAAGTGTTAATTTTTGTATATAATTTTATATACGACAAGCCCATGGGGGCATTGGTAATTATTAATGTTGTTCTTAATTTCGTATTGTTAAATTAATTATAAAATACATTGTGCAGTACTGATACATTTATAAGTGTATTATATGAGTGTAAATGTTATTTTATTTTTTATTATGCGATAAAATGTATTTTGTTTGTTTACTTTCAGTAAATTAACAATTTTTTAAAATAATCTTCTGTTTTAGAATTTTCTCAGTATGCTCGCCCCTCCCTTGTAGAGTCATCACGCCCCTCCGAGGGGCGCACCCCAGAGTTCAGAAACGCTGTCCTAGACAGCAAAATCGTAACTGAAAATGTGTGAATATTTTTACACACAATGAGACCTAAAATAAACAATCCAATTTACCACCAAAAATATCAAAAACTGCAGAATTCTTCACATTCTTCTCATACTGAAAAATGGTTGATTCGTATTTGCTTACCTGTGGCACAGTCGACGGACCTGCGTGTAGACACAATTCCGATGAAGACCGATCTCTGCGATTTGATGCAAAAGCAGTACTTCGGTACTTGTGCCGGTGAGGTGTCACCTGGAGACGAGGCACGGACAAGGATTGAGTTGAAGCACTGAAATTTCTCAGTTCCTCCTCCTCGTTTAAAATATCGTCTTGGTCTCTAAAGTAGAAAAGGAGACAACGATACGATATAGATACGATATACCAGTGTTTCTCAAACTTTCAATGTTTGTGACCCAATTTTCGATCTTAATTTTCATCGCCCCCCCTTCACACAATAACGACGTAATGAATGCAATAATAATGCACTTTGACGTTAAAGCTACAATATGATTTTAATCATAAACCGAACAAATTATCAAGATAAGTATTTAATTTTGTATATTAAAAGCCTACGTGAATCTCTAGTAATTATTAAAATTGTTCTTCACTTTGAATTGAGGGATTAATTATCAAATACATTGAATCTCAGTAATGATACATTTATAACTCCCACATTACAGATGCATTTATAATTATATTATATGAGTGTAAATGCATGTTTTATATTTTTATTATGCCCGAGTTTATATTTTGTTTTGTTTCATTTCGGTAAATTTGTAATTTTTTAAATCCTTTATTTTTGACTTTTCGGTATGCTCGCGCCCCCCTTGTAGGATTATTACGCCCCTCTAGGGGGCGCGCCCCACAGTTTGAGAAACGCTGCGATATACGATTGATGGAAGCATAGATGACTCATTTTGGTACTAACATATTAATTGATTTGTATTGGATATTTTTTTGAAAAAATACTCGTTGTAAATTTTTTTTATCCACAAAGTGATTGATGTAGTATCACTATACGTAATATATGACTCTGCAGTATTTTAAAATAAATTCTTGTTAAATGATTTGATTTTTTTTCATTGAAACCTCATTTTTAATTAAAAATAATAAAGTTAAAGATTTTTTTTACGATATTTTTAAACATTTTGAGAATGAAATAAATCAAACTTGTAGAGTTTATTAGCATAAAATCAAGTAATTTGAAATATTTTTCGAAATACGGAAATCATATACCCACATATAAAGAAGATTAAGGCTTAGAAATAAAAGATATTGATGAATGCATAAAATTCTCTGAGCAATAAGAATATTTTTTCTTCACATACATATAAAACATTTATGTAACAAATGCAGATAAGTAAAATAAAGCATTTTAAGTAATTATATTGTTAAATAAAAATTAATTACATTGTTAAATAAAAATTAATTATATTGTTAATTTTAATTGATTATATTGTTAAATAAAATTACATTTATTGAAAAATCTTGGAGTTCTACAAATTTGTCAATCTTTCAATTCTTTAATCATGAATAAAAAATTTTTAAATGCTGAATCTAATTTTTTTTAAAAAAAAAGTGGCAAGGAACATAAGCACAAAATTCCATAAATAAGGCCTGATTCGGAGTACACAATTTAGGTACTATAAAAAACAAATAAAAATCATTAATGACTTCAAGCACAAGATAATAAAGTTTTACTATAATAATAGCAGTAGCTTGGATTCACTTGAGAAGAGTTTTTACTTAAAAAAAATAAATAGATAATGGTAATCACTATTAAATCTAACACATGATTATCTCCAAGAGAATAGGAAAATTCAAACCACTGAAAGAAGGTATCCCTCTCTATATAAGAAACGCCCACGATCTAATGCTTAAATGCATGTGTCACAAGGAAAATATCATTTAAAGAAATTAAGATAATGACATTTTCTATAACAGGCTACTATTAGCATGCTGAGTGAAATGCTAACTCTTCTGCGAAAAATTAAACAGAGATAAGGTTCCGAAATCTTAGTAAAAATAAAATGAGGAATTTTCACACAAAGAAATGAGGTTCTGAAAGACTTTCAGTAAGATTAAGAAAATACGTTTTATGTTCAAGTTGCAACACATTTTGTCGGCATAATTTCTTATTACACTTCAAAGTATATTCACAACTTTCTATAATATTAACTAACATAGCAAGAGTAATAGTTGGTAAGTTAGTTTCAAGCTGATTTCCCCATTATAATAATTAATAGAAATTTTGATCACAAAACATGGTCAAGAACAGTCTTCTATTACGTTTCCAACACGACGCAAAACGTTCCGTAATTGATTGGTCTAATTCTACTAAAGATGTTGTGAATTCAGTTTGTAATTGTACTGAGGAAATTGAATAGTTACTCTCGTCGCAAATCCGATAAGGATTGATAAAACATGGTAAAATCATATATTGATAAAATGGTAAAGTGATGTATATTATTTTCATAAGTAAATTAAGTTCATTCCGATGAGAGAATATTACTGGTATTAAATATTTCTGCAAAATGTGTGTGTGTGCAGAAAGACAAAATTCAACATTTCAAAAATCTGCTCAAAAGTTAGAATTATAAGAATATTTTTTCGTAAAAAGTTAGCTATAAACACAAGTAATATTAAAAAAAAATTAAGTCAATTCCTACTTTGAATGGATGAATAGAAAGTATTTTATTAAAGATTGAAAATTTGAATAACACACACACACACATATATATATATATATATATATATATATATATATATATATATATATATATATATATATAGAGAGAGAGAGAGAGAGAGAGAGAGAGAGAGCATGATTTGTCTGCCTTGTTGTAACAATGCACACCCGGTTTGGCTGAAAAACAGGTTTTCGACGCCAACTTTTGTCTTTGTTTTAACAGTTACATTGTTACTACAATAGAGACGAATCTAAATTGGCGTCAACAACCGATAATTAATTAAATTAATTAATGTTTGAAAAAATTGTATTAACATCAAGTTTCATCCACTACAAGTTTTAAAAAAATCTGAACTTTATTGGATGAATAGAAAGTATTTTTATTAACGAATTGAAAATTTGAGCAAGATAAATAAATATATATATAAATATGCAGACAGAGTGAGTTAATAGTAGGAATTGAAAAATAGGTACAACTTTTTATTAAAATTTGCTTTTATATTTCGTATTTTAATGATATTAAAATGAATATCAATTGTTTAAATAATGAGCTAAACTTAAAAATATCTTTTAAATATACGCATGCATTTGTTTAATTTTCTTCTAAGTTGAGATATCAGTTAGAATTTCTATTAATTAAATATTCTAAGCATTCGTACAATTTTTATACCAAAAATCCAATAAAGCACATTGACTCTTTGATATGATAGGTATAAATCTAGATTTCACAGATCACAGTTCAATTTAAATAGCAGTTCCTTATATATTCGAATGTCTATTACGGAAAAATCTTTTAATTGCAATCGTTTTTTAAAGATTAGGTAGAATTACAATATATGTAAATTGCACTTTAAATTTAAATGACCAAGAAGTTTTGAGAAAAATTACCTTACAATTTTTTTGTATCCATGTTATATAGCATAGATAAACTATCATAATACGGAGTTTATGAAACTCTAGCTTATGAAAGCAAATTTAAATTGTAGAGGAAACCATGTACTGTTTAATAATTTTATATCCCAAAATTGAGATGTATTAATTCTATAAAAAGTAAAAAATGAGTAAGATAAAATGTTTCGGTAAAAGATTATCTTATTTTAAGTACTGAAATCTGCAATTAAGAGATTTGTGTCAGCTGCTACATAGTATTTTTTAACAAACGTTCTTCATTTTTTATTAGTTTAAATATCCTAAGATATCTTGATTCAAAGCAACCATTAATGCATTTTCAGCTAAAATATGGAATTGAACAATATATATTTGTTCAATTACCAATAAAATCAGTAGACGGGAAGGGTGAAAGAAAACTACAGCTCAGAAAAATGTTTCCCCTACTTTTCAATATCCATACCTACATTTACAATGTATACCATGTAGAATTATAAGTACATAAATGTAAATATTTAAAACTAGGTTTTCAGACAACGAACTTCATCCATGGGTATGAAATAAGAATAAACAATGTTAAAGTGGTAAGAAAAAATAAAGACTATTTAAATGAGTCTTTAACAGTTTTTAATGAATATAAAATATGCTCGTTTGTTAATGTAATATTGTTTTTACACATTGGGTCGAATCTAGCACAGCATTTCTCTTTGAACACTTGGGTCAGACTAATAAAAAGTATGATCAGTAAGTATCAAAGTAAGCATTGATGAATATGCAAATGGTTCTAAAATATATTTTCAAATTGTACTTTAGAAAAAAAATTAAGTATTTTCATAAAACACCTCGATGTTTATTAACTAAATATTTGGTCCATTGATTTAACAAGCAAGAAACAACTGATAATAGTAAATTTTCTATACTAAATATTAATGTTCTTTTTTTATTGGACATAACTTTGAAAATAAAACAAATTGCAACACTTTAAAATAAATTGTAATCAATTATAGAATATACGTTATAATAAAAATTCAACTTTTTCTCTGTTATATTTTTGTTAAAGTAATAATACTAAAGAGATGAATACTTGTTAATTCGGTTTTTAAATTTCAATGGTACGTTAAATCACATAATATTAAGTTTGGGAAATTAATATTTTTAAATTCAGTCCTTTAATATATAAAATTTGTTTTTGGTGCAAAGATAATTCACAATGAAACTGAAGTAATATATTCTAAAAATAACCTCAAAAAATTCTTCATTTTGGGAATTGTGTAGAAAGTGAAATAGGTTCCCTTAAAAAAATAAGTTATAAACCAGTTTTTAGTGTTTTAAATGAAATTGAATACGGGGCTTAACATCTATTAACATTTAAATAAATATGCATTACTTTTAAGCCCAAATATTTAGATAAAAAAGATTATCCTATTTTTTTATAGCTGAGGTCGATGGAACGTCCATATTATAATCGTAATGATAAATTTTTATTTTATCACTAGAAAGTTAAATGTAATTCTGCAGAGAGAGAGAGAGAAAGAGAGGAGGAATGAGTGATACAGACAAAAACAGCAAGAAAAAAGAAAACGAAACAGATAGAGATGATGAGTAAATGAAAGATAAAGTAAGAAAGAGAATTATAAGTTGAGAGAGAAAAAAATGAGAGAGAGAGAAAGAGAAACAAAAAAATGAGAAAAAAGCTAGGAGATTGCATAAATTTTGTTCTGAATTGTTTAATTAATTTTTGTTTGTCATACTAAAGCTATCAAGGAACCGCAAAATTTTAGAGCTTTAATCAGCGATTTCTCATTAGCGATGGAAGCGCCAGAATTTCAGTAGGATTTTCCAAACCTCCTAGCCAAATCAATTCAGGATCAATTAAATTTACTGCGTGCCTATTATTCTCCATGATGATTCTCGACTTAAACGTGTTACGGGCTATGGACCTTTAGTTAGTAGGACTAATGTAGCAAATCTTTGTTTATGTTGGTTGCAAAACAAACACTACATGATAGGGTGTAATAATTTTATGTTGTACGTATTAATAAAAAATACCGTACACTTCATTTAGAATACTGAAACGCTAAGAATTCCCTTAAAAAATGAGTATTTCTAATGTTTTACCAAAATCTTGTTGTTTATTAAAATGTTCAACAGGTTCAAGAGTTAAATTCAGAATACTAATTTTTTAAGCATAAATGAAAACTTTTAAATTCGTCAAAAAATTAAGCGAATTTTTGTATACTTACATTTACATCTTTAAGTTCCTAAAGAATAACTTGTAATCAAATAAATTTTGTACATATGTGTTAATTATTTGCAAATAATTTTGTTCCTTGCTCGAGTGTTTGGTGTTCTTTGGGTGAAAACTTGGAGCTAATGAAATTTCCAACTTTTCCAATCTACAGCTATACTGATGACCATTATTTGCTTTTTAAGCTGCCCTTTTTCTTTTTATCATCTATTTATTATTTTAAATAAATTGACAGGCTCATACATTTATTTTAGTTTCATATTTGTAAATTGCCATCATGAGTTATTTAAAATATGAATGGTTAAATAAATTTCAATGTTTACTTTTATGATACGAAATTAATTTAGTTTTTAAATAATTCATACATCTGTTTCTTTAGATTTTAAGCTCTTCCTTTTCGCCTGAATCTCTTCATAAAAAAATAAACCCTCCTCACATTTCCCATAAAATAACTAACTAGTTTCAAAAACTTTTAAGTTTTTTTCTGTTACTGGAAGAATAAAAACACGTTACAAATTCTAGTATAGACTAAATTCTGATAAAAAAAATTAAGTTGATGTAAAAAAAGACTAGATTACAGACAAGTCTGCAATCTAGTATTTTTTTTACATCTGGTAGTCTTCTTTTATTTCAAGTAAATTTAAAGAATGCTTACAATTTATCAAAAGTTATGTTTTTCCGATAAAAGGCTATTAAGAATTAACGCATCAAAACAAGATTCTATTTACTACTCACATTAACTTTTGTTACGTAATAATTGAACTTTATGAAATGAATCGTTTTACTTTTTTCTCTACAAGTAAAGTTATTTTTAAAAACCCTTAAATATATTTAAAGCTAAGATACGTATTTTTTTATTTCTACCATTTCAAAATCTAAAATAACTGATTTTGAATATTTTAATGCATTATTTATAAGTGCATTGTTATGTTTTTAACCACATATATTTGAAAAAATATAAGAATTAATGAAAATGTTCACAAATCGAAAATCATGTTTAAAAAAGTTCTTTAATTATAAAACTATAAGCTATATTTTTTAACTCTTGCCACTTCTTCTACCTTATAATACAATAATGTGCTAAAAACTTGGAATAAAATTAAGATATTTTTTTTTAATTTAAGGAACCCCATAAAATATAAACATGCATAAATATTTATATGTATAATTTTTCATTTTTTTTCAGGTAAGTCATTTTTGAAATTTTTACAAGTTGATGTAGTGAAAATATTGCTTTTTAAAACTATTATATGTTAGAAACATGAACATTTTGATTAGACTGCACAAAATTTTCAAAACAAATCTTTCAGTTTTCAGTTTTTATAATTGTGTATTTTGTTTCACGTAGAAGAGAATACACAAAATTATTTAAGTGCTCCGAAAAGATCCACAAAGAGCTCTTTCATTTAGAAATCTGTTATTCATTTTTTAAAATCAACTGTTGCGTTTTGTAATACTTCAGCATTTAGAAATTTATTATGTATCATGAAAATTGAGTCTCATATTTAAATTTTAAATTAATTTGGTAATACTGTTAAATTTTAAGTTTGAGTAAAACAATTCGGTTTTTTAACTATGTAACTGAATTTGATGTTCTATACAATATGACGGGGTAAAAGTTAAGAGTTTGCAAATAAAAAGAAAAACAAATTCGATAACGATTGATTCCAAAGACATATTAAACGTACTGCAATATTTTATTGCACTTAAATACAAAAATAGAATTTAAATTTGAAGAACAAATGCATAACACTAAGAAAAATAACTGTGCTGTAGTAATTTTTTTAAATAAAGAGGTTTCAATTCACATGCTTATTATGCTTCATTTTAGGACATGGAGGACAACAAGCTTCTTTATTGAGTATTTCTACAGCTCTAAAATAATGCAATAAATACAAATTGTAAGACTTTGGGAAGATCATAAAAGTATTTTTTCTTATAAAATTATAAATTTTTCATATTATAAAAACTAATGTAAAGTTTTAGAAACATACTCTGAAGTTTAATTAATTAATATCTCCGGTTGTGTATTTTCCTGTGTTTCAAAGCTTCTGCTTAAGGCTCAGCCAAAATGCTTTCTTATTTTTAAACCTCGGTAAAATGATAAAGGTGACATTTAAACTGGCTTCCTTCCTCTTTATAACCATATGATGCTAATTAAGTTTTTGAATTCTTAGAATACACCAACTTCTATTACCTTACACTCACTTCTTTGATGAGATTTAAAATAACCGAATTATATATTATAGTTTTTAATTCGTAAATTGCCTACTAGAATATTGTTCAATCCTTTCAAAAAAATTTTTACAACAAAATGGTGTTTAACTTAAAAAAAATTAATTAATTGCTATAAAGAGTTTCTTTATAATTGGTTTTCCTTATTTATTAGCTTGGATTCTGAAAGAGTATTTAACAATATAATAAGTTTATTCTAAGCAAAACATAATAAAATTATTCAATTTTTATTGATATTAATTCATTTCCTTTTCAATAAAAATAAATAATCTGAATATATTTATTAAAAAAATCAAATTATTACAAAGTTATATGCTTTGTCTATTACTATACTGTTCGAATTAATAGGAACAAACATGTTTTTCTTGTTTGAGTTGGTATGTGGTTACACTAGTGATGTCGTGAACAACCTCAAACCTGTTATAACTGCCTTTTCGGTAGTGTGACAGATCGACTTGGACTATAATGTATTTATTTTAATATATCAAGAGCTCAAGTAGTGAATCTTTCAGTGGGGTAACTGGTAATTTTAATTTTGTGTTCCGTATAAGACGTGTTATTTTTACTTGTTCAAAGAAGGATATTACTCCGAGGAACCATACTAAAATAAACCGCACACTTCTTTTATTCTTGATACTTAACACACTTCTATGACTGTGAGAGATATAACTATGACAGTTGGTGGGATTGAATTAAGCGTTTTAAGAACATTTCAAAATTCTGTGGATCATCATCTCCAAAAAGAAAAATGTGGGTGCGAGTGGAAAACTACTCAAGAATTGATAAAATTTTAATAAGTGGCAAAATAAATCCAAGAAAGACAAGCATAGACATTTGAAGAGATATATTGTATAATGGTTTTGAAGTGAGTACCTGTACGGAAAATGCTACTGGAAGGTGGCCTTAAGGCAACAAGACCGAGAAAAAAACTATTTCTAACTCAGAAAATGATGAAAAAACGTTTAGCATGGACCAAAAATTACCGATCATGGACTGTTAACGACTGGAAGAAGGTGATTTTGAGTGATGAAATATTTGCTTATGCAAGGATACAAATCAAGTGTAGTTAGACGAAGTGAAGCTGAAACTTTTGTTACTAGATCCTATCCTACAGACTGTAAAACACCCTTCTAAACAGATGTTTGGGGTTTTTTATCGCAACAAATGGCCCTGGAAACTTAGTTCCTCTTAAATGCATGATGAATTCTGTCAAATATATAGAAATATTATGTAGTAGGATAGTTCCCTTCATGGAAACATTTGATGGAACATTTCAGCATGACTTGGCCCTTGTCATAATTTGAAATTGGTCCATACTTCTTATGCGGAATATAAAATAAAGTGCTTAATTGGCTTAAAAATTCCCCAGATTTAAATCCTATTCAGAAATATTCTCACGAATCGTTTTGCTAAGATGAATCACACGACAACAGAGCAAATGATAAAAAGAGCTATACAAGTGTGTTTCCAAGATGATGAAATCAAGAACATGTGTGCTACTCTAGTAGAATCAATGCCAAAACGGGTTGAAGAGGTCATTTCTATTAAAGGAAGGCATACTTCGTACTAATATACAGAATTTTCAATCTATTTAAGGTATGTAATAGTAAACAGCTAAGGCTCTTTAGAAAAAAATCACTTTTTTTCCCATTTGTCCCAATTAATTCGAACAGTAAAGTATAAAAGAAGAAACCAGTATTTTATTTCTCATAAATATCGAATAATAATATGTTTCGAATAAAATTGGAAGTTTTAATAGAAAAAATGCATTATTGATAAACAAAATTTAAGTATACAAATCCAGACGATTTACTAAATAAAAATTTATCATTTTTGCGGTAGTTTATATGTTTGTAGTGAAATTGATTCTTTATTATCTTAATAAATACCATTTAATAAATTATGAGTTACCCTGCAAGGTATTTATTTAAATAGTTACTTTAAAAACCTTTTTTTATTATGTCTAAGAGAAAACGTTCAGATATTCTGATGATGCACCCGGTATTAAATAAAAATATTTTATTTAAAATTTTCTTTGAGCTATCGCATAAATGAAAATATGCATCAAAAGGAAAATTCCGTAATCAAATAAGATGGAAAACCCGATTAATAATTTAAAATGCTAAACTTGAATACAATATCTCGTAATTACGTGGATGATTTCAAATATTTTTCACAAAAATGACGACCGAGTTAGAGACTTTGTAACGAAATTATAAGAAATTTTGGAGTTTTTTTGTTTATTATTGACCATTTTTCTTACGTTTCTTAAGAATATTGGTTAAATTACTGACGAAATGGAAGAGAATCTATCGGTTTTAAAATGACAAAAATTCGGAGATTAATTATATCGTATTTTACGTCATGAAAGTCATATTTTGAAAGCATTCTAAATTATAAGGTTAACAAGTGTTTAAATCTAATAAAAATTTATCATTGTAAGACAAGGAAATTTTCACAAATTTCAGTAATTCTACATAGCTTTTACATTCTTTAAGAAACGAAAATTTTAATTAAAATTGAATCTAATTTAAATATTATCACAATATTTCTCTATTCCAAAAAAGGTACGATAAATTTTAAAGAAATATTTGAAAAAAAAAATCTTGTTTTAAAACAAAAATCTAAACGGAACGCAAAAGATAAAAATAGAGGCAAAAAATGTTAAGTAGAACCACAACTTTCAAATTGAATGGCTTTATTTATCATTTACTAGATAAAAAAGTATTTTCGAAAGAAAAAATCCATTGTAATTTTTAATATGTTTTATTTCATTGATGCTATGGATATTGTGATTTATCTCATAGTTCTGTGAATTGAACTATTAAGAATTCTTGATTTAGGTAGGGACATTAGTTTACTCTAGAGCGGAAATTCTATGTGCATGTTAAACACGCAATATGGCATTTAGAACAAATAAAAACTAAACAAATCATGCGAATTATGAATGCAGTTCGAAGAAAAATATTTGGATGCATTTGGGGTAGATTTCTAGGCATTCTATAACCATAAGTCTGGATTTTGTTCGCTTTTTCGTTGAAAAGGTATTATGGCATGAAAGATCATTTGTAAGCCTATTCGATAATGTAAAGTTTATAAAAGTGGTCTTAGTAACAAATTTGCATGCCAAGTTTCCAAATTTGGCGATACAAATAGATACCTTTAGAAAATTCCGTAGACTCTAGGACCGTGATTCTCAACTTTTTCACTGCAGCGGTTCATTTTTAACGATTTCAAAATTTTGCAGCACACTAACAATGAAATAAATTTAAAAGAATTTTGCTCATCTGTAATACATTAATCAAAACAGATTGAAATAATTTGCAGTGTTAAAGAATTATATTTACGAAAAATACAATAAATTTTTATTGAATAATTAATTACAAATTAATTATAAGAATGCATTTAATGCGCAATTTGAGCTTGATGATTCTTGATATATATTTTATATTCGGTCACAAAAGTTCTAATTTCCCTCTCATTTCATCATCTACATTTAAATGTCTCGGGGTATTTTTCATTTTATATTTGTTAAGGCTCAAAATACGAATTTACACATAAGATGTAGAAAATTGTAACAACATTTCTAAAGCTTTCTTGTGGCTATTATGTCATAATCGCCTCTAATTTTAATTCTAAATTAATTGACTTTTCCGTATATTTTGAAATTTAATCTCAATTGTTAAAGAGATCGAAATTATATATATAGTTTTTCCTCTTCATTCTAAGTTAATTTATGTATAGATGTATCGTTATCACAAATGGATTACAAATTCAATCAAAATTTTCTTGTATCTAAATTTGGGAAATAATGTTAAGCCCGAGTATAACTTAGAAATTTGAAAAAAGTTGGTGGAACACTTCAAAAATTAGGCGGCACGCAAAAGTACCACTGACTTTTCATAGACTTCACTTCTTTAGGATGATTATTTACAAGAAAATTAGCTCTTTGAAGATTCTTCCCCGCTTTTATAGAGATGATGCAGAGAAGCAACATTTAACAGCGGTAGTACATTTATTTTATTTGCTTTATACGTAATCGTGACTACTGATGTTTAACTGCTGAGTTGAATATTTGTGATTTTTAATTTGTGCTACCACGGATTTATATACATGTGTGTGAATTATGTACAGTTTGAAAAGAATCTGCTGTAGTTACTAGACAACATCAGAATAATGATTTACTTTGAAAGAACGTGCCTGTTAGCTGCGTGGACTTTTCCTACTTTTAAAAGACAATCAACCACGTGACAGTATAATTAAATACAAGTTGTAAGGGAAAAATATTTTCAGAAATTTCTTACAAAACCACAATCTGGATAGTGCTGATAGAAGGTAAAATAATTTTTGATATTAAAAAAGTCTAAATAAATAAAAATTCAATAACACCATTCATGAAAATTTTTTTAGCTAATATTTTGAAATATTTTATATAATTCTAAATTTTAAAAAAAGTTTATTTTTTTAAAAACTTTTGTATAACATTTTATTTAAAGCTTTAGCCATCTTATTATCAATATGTAATCGTATGACAGTTCTAAACAGTTTTAAATTAATTCCAAAAATGAATATTCCTTTTTTGTTGCTGTGTTTATTAATATAATATGATATCATTATATTAAAATATCAAAAAGTACTCGCTCGTTCCTATTGATTTTAAAAGCATTTTACTAAGAAAAGTTTATTACATGATGCAAGTAAACTGTTTTTTTCAATAGCAAGGTTAGTAATTCGAAATAATTTTATGGATTAGTTAATTTTAAATTCAAAAAAGTTTTATTTGTATTTCTTAAATAGTTTTTAGCATTGACAAGCTACGCATTTCAAAAAAATTTTTTAATTCATCTTTCTTGATATTCCTAAAAAGGCATCAGCTTGAATTATTTCACAGGAAATATGATTCAGAAAATATTAATGGTGATATGTGTTCCCCAATATTTTTTAAATGCTAAAAAAATGTGTAATATTCAACAGTATTTATTATTCTATACTTTACTCCTCTTAAACAATATATATATATATATATATATATATATATATATATATATATATATATAGATTCATATAAATCTAAAAGTAATTTGGTGTAAATTGATTGTGTATACACGTATTTCTTTTCCTTTATATCTTTTCTTTTTCCTATCAGAATTTTTTTCTTTTCTGTTATTTTCCTTTATCCAGCTTGCTGTGATAGTTTGTTAACAATGTATTATATATTTGTTAAGATATAAGATTTTGATCACTAAATAACTAAGTCCAATCAAAAACTGTAATTCATCATACATTATTTTCCGATATATAAATTCTGATAGGAATCTGATTTGTTCCGCTAAGTTAAATATAAAAGAATAAATATCAAAAGAGCAATATTTTTCGATTTCGTCGACTTTTCATCCAACTCACATGATTGAAAAATTTAAAGCATGTCTAAAAAAAATTTATGCACAATTAGCATCACATTTTAAACAAAATTCTATAAGCTATATTCACCAGAGATTACTATTAGTAAGGTAAATCCTTCAGTAATATTTTTGAACAGTTTTCACAAAAATTTAATGCATATTAACGTACTTGATTCAGAAATTTGAAATCGATAAAACTTGTTACTGTAGCGAAAGTTTATTGCAACTATCTGACGGTCATTATATTACCGATTTATCATTTGGAACGATTAGGATTTAAATAAATAAAAATTATATAAATTTTAGTTTGATGTAACAAAAACAAATTATCACTTACACATTTGAAATTTATAGCAATTTTTCATACTGGTAAATCTACAACATTCCACTGTAACGCAATGTAGTAAATGTGAACATTTTCTACAGTGCCACTAAACTACAAAGTAAACGTTCAAATGTGTATGTATGTGTAAATGTTTTTAGCTTTTTTTGCTTATAATTCATTCATTTCCAATCAGTTTTTCTTGTAAGCATCTTTAGCATTGCGTTTATGTTTTAAAAATATATATTCAGAGACACTGAACAGTCAAGATAAGGGGTTTCTTCCTTTCCTCTATTTAAGCTTTTGCTTTTTATGATAAGGGTTCCCCATTTTGATGCAAAAAGTCGAAATAATATGTTTTCTTTATTTTGCTTGATTCACAGAGAGGACAGCTGTGTACAAATGTTTATATTTTAATAGAGTAGTGAAGGTAAGCTATTTTTTGAAATATTTACTGTCAAAATATGTAAATAAATGCAATACAGATGGAAAAAACTGGAAACAATTTAGCTATATTAATTTCCAATTGAGAGAAAAAGAATTGTCCTTGAAAAAAATTTCTAACGTTCAACTAATTATGGGATGTATTTTTAAATTTTAAATATTATTTATTACAAAGGGCAATTTGAAAGCGTTTTTATGTCATCTATAATGTCCCGAATGAAGATGAAGGTTCGGAAAAGCTAAGTTGTCATATCCCACCAAATTACAACTACGTAATAAGTGAAGATGAATACAATTTTTAGCATATCACATTTTTCTTTTTGATTTTTAAATTTAATTATTTAACTCATGAAATGTATAGTTTTGAAATGATGTTGAATTTTATTTAAGTTTGTTATTAAATGGTTTATTGCATGATCACGACTCCCTGATCATAACCATTAGTCTAGCCATAGACCATAGTCTACCGCGGCCACGGATCTCTGTCTGAGAAAACAATATTACGCAAATTCTTGAGAACACATTAAGAGAATTCAGAATCATCCATAACCCCATATAAACCAAATAAAACGTCAAACAGCTGTCGATATCAGAAGGAAAAATATTCCAAGCTCTCTCTCTGATATCAAAAATTTAAAATTTGTTGTGATTTATTGAAAGAAAGATGTAAACAAAACCGATTTCTCATATTTCTTTCTCACCTTGATGGTATAGTAAGTGTCTTCTGGGAGAGAGAGATTAATTTGTCTCTGAGAAACTGAACTCTATTTGAATTTTTAAAATTCGGCAGGAAAAGGAAGCTGAAATCAATAAAATAAATGAACGCACTCGAACGATGTAGTACAAAGTTTTAAAAAATGCATTATTCTATGAGTTTTGTCTATTATTCATTCTAAATGATATTCCTAGGTATATTATGAAAGTGAAAGAAGTTTTAACATTGCGCAGTGTCTTAACCCTTTATCTACCGACGGTACTTATAAGTACACTTCACTTTAAAATTACATAGAATAACCATTTTTACGAATACTCTGACGATACTTGGCAGGAATATTCTTTTAAATCCACTCTTTCAAGATATACACTAGCACGGGTTCTATGATGAGTATTTTAGAGGGGAAGGCGAGTAGTTTTAAAAGAGAAATGGCATTTTCAGCGGATTGCAAAGATTGTCATTTTTTGTTCCGAAAAAGTAGTTAATACCAAAAGTTAAAAGTTTAATTTTTTGTATGTTAATGAAGACCTTAGAAAATGGTTTGACTTTTTATTTTAAGTGAAAAGTGTATGTAATTAATTCTACAGTTGAATATCTTGAATTAATTAGCTCTAACGGATTAAATTTCCCAAACTTGAGTATTTTGCTTAAGTATATCCTTAATTTTCAAAGTAGTGATTAAAAAAAACATTGCAGGAAAAAAATGCAGTAGATCATAATGTGGTAGATAAAGGTTAAACAGAAAATAAAGATATTTACGAATTCGATGGAGAGTGACTGAGTGTTTATTGACGTCGCATTTATATCAACTCTAAGGCTATTTGCAGCCGACCTCGTAATTTTGAGCCATAATCAAGCTACGAAGATGACATCAGAGCTGTCCAGCCCTTCACATAAATTACACACAATGCCAACGCGAGAGCTGAGCCAATACAGATTTAACGCGCATCAACCCTTCTATGTGGTGGGTCTTCAGTGGCATCGGGACTCGAGAACCTGGGACTCGACCAATTTGTTGTAAAAATTTCTAAAGTTAAAAACTTTTAAATCATGAATATGCGCATTTTAAAAAAGTTCCCTACAAGAATAGATAACTTTTGTAATTGTAATAGTAAGGTTAGATTGATAAAAATAACTAAAGTTTGAAAAGAAAGATTCAAAACACATAGCGAAAAAATTGTTTTCCTGGCATTAGCTTCGGTGGAAGCTGATTTTTAAACGTAATTAAAAACCACAGCAACAGATCGAAGATAAATTTATAATTTAAAAATTATTTTATCAATCCTTTAAAAATAGAATAAACTTGAAAAATTGTACACAATACCTACAACGTGCTTTTCTTTTAAGGAAGCTCAACTTTCACTCATAATGGTGAGTTTTACTTAATTGGACTTTCTAATAAACTCAGTGTTTTTCCTTAGAATGATTATATAATGTTTGAAATTAATTAAATGATTTTGAAAAGTACTTTATTGCACCTTAAATTAAAGAATGGAACTCACTATCTTTATTGGTCGAAATAAGGGGGATTCTTGAAATTTTAGACGTCAAAATAATACGTCATGTATATATATATATAATGATTTTATATTACATTTTTCTTTAGAGGGATTTTCTTTTATTCATTCGGGTTCTTAACTTTCTAAAGACATTGCACGATAGTTAATTTTTTTTGATTTAGCTGTTTAACGGGAAAACATAAATTTAACAGAAGTTCTTAAAATTAAATATTAGTTCTTAAAAAAGTGTCTTGTTGTCAAATTTTGCGATAAGATCCTATGCAATATTGTATCAGCCAACCAATTTGATTTATTAGCATATTAAGATAAAAAAAATAGTGATTGTAGAACATTCTCAATTTCTTTGAAAAAATAAGCTGAAGGGCTCTTGCATTGAAGAGAACGTTTTTGTCATTATAGTATCCTTGGCGCGTTTCGTGCCGTTGCTGCTGTCTATGTTCCGTGAATGCCTTTTTTTGTAAAACACTTCTCTAAAGAATTACCAGTAGATTAATGTAGTCAAAATGCCTTCTTGGATGATTTTCGACTACGATTGCCTTCAAAATATTGGAAGGAACCCGGGATATATATATAACTTAATTATAAAAATTCAACTTTCAAGAACACATGGAAACTTTACACACAAGACTAATTTCAATAATTTACGCCTAAAATTTATTGTATTCGCCTTTTTTAGCAACAAAATTTAAAATATATAATCTTTAAAAACAGTAAAATAAAACAGAGACTACAATTTTAAAATATATTGTGTTTCCTACGATTTTCCCAAGTATGAAACTTTTTAAATTTGTATTTAAAAATGTAAAGAATAACTTTCAGCGGTACATCAAAATCAATAAAGTTTTAGGATGAATACATATTAAGCTGGCCTAAAAATATTGTTAATTACATTGATATGCATCTCGAGGTGTTTTTGATTTCCCAATTTATTATGCATAAGAACAAATTATCTTTTATAAATCTTATTGTTGAAAAAGAACGCAGAAATTGTATAATTCATGTGGATATTATAAATATGTATTCACATTGATCCTGGCATTCATTTGGTTTTACCAGAACGCGCTTAAATTACCAAAGTATAGTTGTTACATGAGATGCTAAGTAAGTTCCGAAATTGCCTAATGTGGTGTTTTACACTTCGTGTGTATATATATAATTGGATTCATTTACTTATAACTATGATAAGAACATTAGTTGAACTGAAATTCTGAAAATTATTAATAAGGACCAGTAGCGCACACAAGGGGGGTCCTGGGGGTCCGGACCCCCCCAAAAGCCCTTGATTTTTTTTCCGATTGATTATAATTCTAAGTACATAGTACGTAAAATTTGATTAAGTATTTGTTATTAATGATTAATTTTATTAATTAATCTAATTATTGATTCAATAATTAGTTTTTTACTGTGTTTTGTTCGTGAAAATCGACAAAATCAAAAGGAGCATGATACAAGAATGGTGAAATTTCGACCCCGGACTCCCCCTTGAAAAATTCCTCTGTGCGCCACTGATAAGGACACATATCAAGAAAGGATGCTATGATATAATAACTAAGCAACGACTTAGAATATAAATAAGCTTAAATGTCGCTTCAGTCGAAAATATCTCAAAGTTGAATTGCACTGTACAAATTTATCTTGGAGAAAAAATTACGAATGAGAGGGTAGCGTCAAATTTAAAAAATAATTAATAATTTCATCTAAAACTGTTTTCTCTAATCAAATTCTTAAAATGCTTTTAGTTAAAACAGTAATACTATTTTTTTCACATAGTATAGCAGCCTATAATAGATAGAACACAGTAAAGTACCTAAAGTGGATATAGCTCAGTAAATAACCTGCGCTTTTAAGTACGGAAAATTGATTCTTGTTTTTAGATACAGTAAGACCTCGCTTAACGCCGTTTCGGTTTAAAGCTCTTTTATTTGAATTGTGGGATTCCCCGAAACATTGCACGATGCGTTGAGCTTCCCGATATCCGAAGCAGTTTATGTGTGTTTCTTCTTTCCTGCGGTGTTATACAAACATATTTTTATCGTTTCAAACATTTGACCTTATTGTAAGTATAAGTTTAAATATAATGATTGCCATAGTGACAAATATTATGATTTTTAGTTTTTAATCATGGGTGATGAAAAGCACGAAAATAAAGCAACAAGAAAAAGCATTTCACTAGAAACTAAAATGCAAGTGGTTAGAAGATTAGATACTGGTGAACGTCAATCTCATATTGGCGCTGCAATGAATTTGGCAGCTTCAAGAATAAGGAAATTCTTAAGAATAAGGAAAAAATACTTCATCTGCAACTGCAACTACGACAAGCTCTGCAACTGGAATTACCCTTTCTAAAAATAATACAATAGAGAGAACGAAAAAACGACTTTCTATATGGATTGACGACGAAATTGAACGCAATATGCCCCTAAGCTAATATATTATAATGGAAAAGGCATGGAATGGAATTTTTTATTGAAAATGTAAACATATTGATTTAGAATATTATTTATTTTTATATGTGTATTCATTTATTATGTTTTTATATTTGTAAGAAATGAATTTTGCTCTATTGTTATACAAAACATAATTAATAAATTTAATGGTAAAATACTAGACCAATTTTCTACCCATCTTCCCCTAACTCCGTTATTTTCACGATGAGATAACCTCGTTTAACGCTGTTTCATTTTTCGCTCTACTTTGATGGAACGTATACCCCGCGTTAAGCGGAGTCTTACTGTAGTTTTTTTAAAATTTGTATCCGCTTTGTTTTATTGAAATAAATTGCTCACGTGAACAGAAAACACCGTAGTTCTCTAAAGTTGAATTACAGGGTATAGTATGGAGCAGGGATACTCGACCTTTTTTTCTACTGGGCCGCATACATATGTCAGCTAATGCAGTGGGCCGCATACATATGTTAGTTATTTTACGTGGGCCGCAACATGTGGAAAAGGGGGGATGCTTTAAGACCAAGATAACATTGGAAATTGAAAGTGTAGATAATTGATCAAAATATTATAACTTTTGTTTTGCTTTTTTTAATTAATATTTTTTATTTTTGTCGCTAACACTAAATTAGGAGCATTTAAGAAACACTTCTCCACAATTTCTGCATCAGTAAACGGTTTCATATGATTACCAATAATATAAGAAACTTCATAGGATGTGTTTGTTACCGCTGTGATATCACCACTGACAAACACTGCTGCAAAGATTATTCAAAAAAGCCTATTTATCACCTCTTTGAAGACATCTTCGAGGGAAAGTGTCATTGAAGGATTCCTGTTTGTTGGTATTTTTTAAACACAAATCAAACGATTACTGGTCCATTTTGTTTTTCGCTACAAAATAGTAAATCGCCCAATCCTCTTGAAACGATATATTTTTTTCGAATATTTTTCGCTTGCATCATATAAAAGGTAGCTAAAAATTAGTTCCACTCATAAAATTGTCGCTACTCCGCTGTTGTCTCTGATCTCTATCGCAACCGTTCCAAATAGAAAAAGAATATTAATTCGTACCCACACGACACCGACAACAAATTTGATATATTTGATTTTTTGACAAAGAATTTCCCACCAAATCTTTAATGAAATGTTCTTAAATGAATTTCTCAGAGCAATGGGCCATGACCGGGCCACTTAAAAAGGCTCGGGGGGCTGCATGTGGCCCGCAAGCCGCAGGTTGAGTACCATTGGCATAGAAATTGAATGAATGAGTGAGTGAGTGAGTGAGTGAATATTAACCATTGCACTATTGATCAACATGAGTGCTTTTGGTGACGAACCTCGCAATTTTGAACGACACCTGAGCTGGGACCCCTTTCTCTTAGCTTTCACACCACACCAACGAGAGGACATTTGAGCCACGGCGTATTTAACTTGCATCGGCTCCTTATACACGACGGGTCTTCAGTGGAACAAGGCTCGAACTCATGACATGCAAGCCACCAGTTCGTTAGCTTTACCACTAGGCTACCACGGCCACATAGATAGAGATTGAAAGACCGATATTTGATGCAAGTTTTTAAACATAAATCTTAGCTTATATTTGAAATGAGAATTATATATACCTCAGACATCTTAAAATCCTATCATTTGACCATTTTCATAAATGAGCAAACAGCTAATAGTTCGCTACTGAATTTTTTAAATTTAAATGGGTTATACTCTATGTGTATCAATACCTTAAAATATAAATTAATCCTACAGAAAGAGTACTGTATTTACGATTCTAGAAAGAATTTTGCAAGATTCTTCTAACAGCAAGCAAAAAAAAGTTATAGGACTTCGTTGATTAAGCATAAATAAGAATTAACTTCCCCTACATTTCGTTTTCAAGCTGTTAAATTTTCTAGTGTAACACTGGAATTTACCCTTAATTTTTTAAAATTTTATTATTGTTTTTTAATTATCTAACATATATGGACTATCTAAATAAGTTGCAACTATGTCTTCGATCCTTACCTCAGATCTAACCTCGGCACACTTCCTATTGTTGGCAGGGGACTGCGGCACATGTTGCCTAACGAACCTTTCCTCTCTCTGTACTGACAGAACATGTTCGACTCCATGGAGTGGTGAGTATCCGGGGTTCCTGGACATGATCGAGTACCGTTTCTTCTTCTTTCCGGAGAGTATTCTTTGATGGGGGATTGCTCCGAAGAATCCGAAGCGTCCTCCAGAGTATCATGGAAGTTGCAATCCTCGAAATCATCCTCGTCATCCTCCTCTATTTTGTCAAACTCTTCGAGTTCCTGTGGTGGTAAGCTCTGAAGAGTTTTTTCTTCCTCAGGAATACAGAAAACTGTGTCCAGTACTGGAATAATTTGTTCGACTGGAATAACAAAAGCAAGAATCCCTTTATTGTATTAATGTTTTCATATAATTTTTCATGCAATTTCTAAGTAATTTATTCTATATGACATGTACTTTGCCCATATTTGGTGTTACTGACATTAATATAATTGTAAATGTCCTTTATATAATTGCAAAAGGGAAATTTCGATAAGCGCGATTTGAAAAGGTCAAGGCAATATTTTTACATCTCATGAAAAAAGTATAGAATGGTATTTTAAAGTAATTTATTTAAAGATAATGTATCCATTCTGCATTAAAACAAAAATTTCATACGGTTCATTCGTTTTTTGTCTTATGCTTTTTAAATCTCATTATGATTATTCACTTTTTCTAGAGGAAAGCGGACAAATAACGTGACATAAAATGATGTCAGGAGAACCAATTATTTTTCAAAACTTTTACTGAAATGTCAAAATAAAGACAAAGAAGATTGCAAAAATTCAGAAATTCCAACAAATTCAGTTAGTTAAAAATGTGAGATTAGTGGACGCCTTTCCGGTGAGTCCAAAACAATTTTTTAAGGCAAAATAATAATACTAATTTAAATCTTGTGTTTCGCATTCGGGTAATATATTTACTTTTGGTACGATAAAATCAAATTAGCCAGTTTTTTAAAGAAATTTCTAATGGGCTGCGGATTGGCGTTTTACAATTGCAGACCTAGTACATTTCCCGGAAACTGGTATCTCTTTTTAGTGTGGCACCATATAAGTGGATACCCATCGCCGCAGATAATTTTGACGTCCAGTTTCCTCCGTAGAGGGAAGGCACCTGAACTCTGACGATACGCGCGAACCTGTACTAGAATTTAATTCTGCTAAGAGCATTCAAGCCAAACAGACACTCTATGGATCTTTAACATGCCGTATAATTATACGAAATGGCCTCTGTCGATTTTCTGCATCATGAAAATCCACTGACTTGAGCCGGGGTCGAACCCACAACATTGGGTGCAGAAGGCCAGCGACAATCCAAAACCACGCCCCTAGCCGGAATAACCTAACATATTGTCAGGTAATAATAAGCAAAATTTGAGCTTAACTTGCTTATTATTCAGCAAAAAAAATAAGCTTCAAATCTTTAATAATCTTGAAAGTATAATTGAATTTAAGTTTTGATATTCAAAAATGTCTGGAAGAAAAAAATGGATGTTATTTAGACTCCTAGCTGAAAAGAAATTGAAATATCCGTTTAATCGGCAAAAATTTCCTTATCTGCATTGTTTGAGAAATTTTCCTTGATTAAAATTTATTTATATTATAATATATTCACAATTTTCCTTTAAAAATTATATATTCATGAAAAAATTGTGTAAAACGATATTTTTTAATAAAATTCTTTTTAAAAATATTTTTTTATGATCTTGATAAATAACAGCTGATAAATTTTATAAAGTCACTGCTCGAAAAATAAAATTTTGTAAATCGTAAAATACTGGAAAACTTGCACAATATTAAAAAACCCTTCATGAGATTAACAGAGCTTTCCTTAACGTCTGTATATAACTCTAATATGTACTATTTATACTATTACATGACTAGAATTGCTCTAGGTTTGTTAGATTTGATCAACATTACAAATATTAAAGTACACAATTTTTATTACAGCTTCTATTACATTCTCAAATTTAACAAGTCAATGTAATTTATGTAGTGATATTTATATTGCGTACATGAAATGAGTCAAAAACAATGACAAAATATAAGCTCTTCTCTTAAGAATTATTTTTATAGCGTTGTGGTAAAAAATATTTATGTTTTACTTTAATCTTACTTATGCCTTTGCTCAACAGTTATAGTTTCGATATAAACACATTCGTCATCCAAGATAAAATCAATAGATTTGAGTGGGTGTTTCTGACACACCCTTCTTTATTGTATAGCTATAAAATATCGCTATGTGAGTTAACGCAAAAGTTTCATTTCTTTAATATTTTACCTCAGAAATATGGCCTTGGAATTCTTATCGGAACATTTTTTTTTGGCCGTTTCAAATTTTATTCCTTGATTTATTTTTAAAACTTTCTGCAATAAACTTAAAATCTTAAATATATTAAAAGATAATGAATGTTTTTTTAAAAAAATTGAAGTTCTAAAATTAACTCTTATATTATTAAAATGAATAAATTACCTGGAGGTGGGGAGAATTCCGATGAAGAATTCGTTTCATTCGAAGTTCCTTGTTCATCGGTGCCGGAAAACTAAAGTTAAAAAAATAACTTTTACGCTTTTAAAACATTTAAAACAAAGATTGTCATAAAAATGATATGTGCTAAGAATTCCTGAATCAAAAGTGAAACGCCGAACGCTTCAGATTAACAAAAATTAATTTCGTTTATCTTTGTTAAAGTTAAAATCTAGTTGAGATATGGTTCTTTAAATTTCTTGAAGAATTCCTGTCCTTTTTTTTTATACGAAGATTATTATTAATCGTTCTCAATAGAATAAAATCCTAAAAGCTATGTTATTTAGTTTAAAAAATTCACCAAGCAAATAATATATAAATCGTATTTATTGCATAATCTGAGAATATATTTATATATAAATAATATTTATTGCATAAATTTTACATATACTTGTGAATATCTTTCCTTTCTTTGTAGGTATCTTTTCTTTGTAATATAAGCTCCATTTGAATTCATCTAATTATGTTAATCGAAAACTCTGAATTCTATAAAGGCAAGGAATGACATTGCGTGAGTAAGTGAGTGTTTATTAACGCTGCACTATAAAGTAAAAAGAGGTTTGTTGGTGACAGTCCTCCTAATTTTGAACCTCAGTCAAGTGACGAGGACGACACCTGATCAGGCACCCCCTCTCCAAATTACCACACCACACCAAGAGACGACTTTGAGCCTCGGCAGATCTTACGTGCATCTCCCTCTCTACACAGTAGATCTTCAGCATCCCAAGGGTTCGAATTCATGACACGTCAGCCGCTAACTCTTGAACCAAACCACTGGGCTTCCACGGCATTGAAATGACATTGTACTAAGCGAGATATTTTTATAAAATTGTCTATGTAATGAATTTTTTTATTACAAATTGTCTCAGTATTGAGTAGTAATGCTTGAGGGCAGTGGCGTAACGGAGAACATTTGGGCCCCCTGCTAAGTCAGGTTTTGGGCCCTCACTTTGAATTTTACAAAGGGTCAGTCAGGCTTTGGGCCTCTTTAGAGCCCTGGGCCCCCCGCGATGCGGGGGTGCACGTTACGCCACTGCTTGAGGGTCATAGTGATCGTTCAATGGCTGAGCGATAGCGTATCGTGCTTCCGAGGTTCAAACTCCAGGCTGGGCAAAGTCATCTTAGCCCTTCATCCATTCAATGGGTCGATAAATGAGTACCAAGCTTGCTTGGGAACTACACCCTGGGGGATTTGAGTCAGACTGACCACGCGACTGGAACATGTGTTCATACATATCAGCGCCCAAGGTCACGAAAACTGTGATGGGCACAGTGAGCCTTGGTCCACAATGGGCTGTTGAGCGACTGAGTTTAGTTTGAGAGTCATAGATGTAATTTTGGAAATTTCTCAAAAACATTCGAGAAGTTGATAAGACTACCAATGAATGCTGATTCAGTTTTTTAAAAGTATATTTCCTTTTTTACTTTGTTATTTATTGACAGTTAAGAGTATTTAATTTTATATTTAAAATACAAAGGATTGTGTGTGTTTTAAATGTTGATTGATGTAAAGTAAACTATTTACGATACTTATTATACACTCAGGAACATTGAAAATAGTGACCCAAGAAGAAAGCATTGAATTGAAATGAAATTTAATACACATAATGACACAGATGAGAGATTCACTTGATCTCAAAAACAAGACAATTAAACGAATACAGGGTGTTCAAAGACACAAATATTGTCAACTTCAATAGCGCGTTGGACCACCTCCAGCTGCAACACATGCCGCCACACGGTCCGGCATTGAGTTGATTAGAAACCTTATGTTGTCTTGAGGCTGATGGGCTCACAAATCTTGAACAGCCAACTCTAAATCATGTACAGAGTGACACGATGGCATCTGCCGCTTTAGCTGATCTCACACGTGCTCTACAGGGGACAAATCGGGAGAGCGGGCCAGCCATGGAAGAGTCTGAAAATGACATAGGAAGTCTTGAGCAACTCTTGCTATATGTGGACGAGCATTATCTTGCTGGAAAATTGCCCCTGGGAGACCATTTAGGAAAGGTCCTACATGGGGTCGAAGAATATCATCAACGTAACATTGGCCCGTTAAGATTCCGCACATCGCAATTAAAGTGGACCGGCTATCATAGGCTATGACCCCCCCCAGACCATTACACCAGCTGTGCGGGCAGTGTGACGTAGAACAGTGTGGGGGTGAATTGTACCGCTCACCAGGGCGCCTCCACACCCGTACACGGTTATAATCTGTCCCCAGAACAAACCGGGATTCATCACTAAACACAACCTTTTGTCAACCTGTGACATTCCACATTGATCTGGCTTGGCACCACTGTAGACGCAGTTGCCGATGTTCCGGTGTTAAAGGGAGTGCACGGAAAGGGAGCTTGGATTTAATATTTGTTTTTGCTAGGTGTCTGGAAATTGTTTGTGGAACAATTGCTACGCCTACGTCTGCTCGTATCGTTGAACGAGTTACTGTGGGGTCCACAACTGCTTGCCGCACGATCCTTCGATCCTCTCTCCTCGTGGTCTTCCTGGTCGCTCCAGACCCGGTTTTCCGCGCGTGGGTACCTTCTCGTGTCCACTGTTCCCAACAATTTCTAACGGCACACTCCGAACAATCCACCTGGCCAGCAACACGGCGCGTCGACCAGCCTGCAGTTTTCATCCCTATGATCAGGCCTCTCTGAAACTCGCTTAACTCTAAGAAATGTCTTCTAGCACATTTACCTGGCATGTTTCGCTTACCAAAGTCTTCCTACAACCGGCGGGTAATCGTCACGTTTATGAATCTTCGAATTTGCGCTGGCTTATATAGCACCCTCTTCCTGATTGTAGCGCCACCTCGGCGTGTATGAGCATGCGTATTGGCACAAAACTTGGATCATTTGCATATCATATTACGCTGTACTTATTTGCAAAGTTTCGCGATTGTACTTAGCTTCCTTCTTGGGTCGCTATTTTCAATGTTCTTGGGTAGCTATTTTCAATGTTCCTGAGTGTATTTCCGGAAATTTAAAATTGCTTGCGGTTGAGTAATAAATTCGTGTAAGTGATTCTATATTTGCATCATATTTAAAATTAATAATTTTCTAACATATTTAAATGCAACAATAAGCTTTACCAAGAGAATCAGTACAATAATGAAGCATCCGGTAATTATGTTTTAAAAACTGCAAATAAGAAAATAGTCCTTCCTGAAATGTAGAGGAAATGCTTCAAACAGTGCCCCGGAAATACTAAGTATGCAATGTACGATTGTAAAATAAAAGAAAATTATGCACCTTTAACTTCTGAAATTCTTATCGCAGTTGTACAATTTGTTATCAAGATTAATGGCTGAAAGGATACTGAATTAATATTACTTTGACTAACTTCCAAAGCAACTTCTTTCCCTAATATGAATGTGATCTTTTTTGGCATAGCGTTTTCTCATCTTATAATTATCTTGAATTTCAGATTTCGTATGACTTTACTTTCAATTTTTTGAAAAGTTATGAAAATTAAAAATTGGCATTATATAAATGTCAAACTTTTTCTGTTTCCTCCTCTGACTTTTCAAAACCTTTTACACTAAATGACAATTTTTTCAATTCTAGAAGCATAAAAGAATTGGAAAATGTAAGTGCATGAGAAATATGAATGATTAAATACAATTTCAAAAAGATGTATTGTAATATTATATATATAGAGAGAGAGAGGTTTTGCGGAGACATAATGAGTAATTTTTTTACTTATAAATCGTAATTATATGCCCAATTAAAAAATATGAAATATCTTTAGTCGTTTGCGAAATTGAGAATTTTAGTAATAGATCCTTAAATACTTTTGTGCAGAATATCTCGACAACTAATGATCGGATTCAAGCGAAAGTTGAAATATAAGAATGAAAGACAATTTCCTATCTAATTGTTAAAGGAAAATTGAGTATAGGTATAGGTAATCTTTTTCGAAGCTAGCTAATTAATTAATTTACTGAGACTACAATTCAGTTTGAGTTATTAACAAATATATCAATTTTATCCACTATGAGAAATATGAATCTTAAATGCTTTAGGCTCATTAACACATTTTTTTAAAAAAAATTAATTTAACTCCTTAATTAACTTAAGACATTAAATTTTTGTAATAAATATGGGCGATGTAAATCAATAATTGTGCTTTTAAAATGCATAAGCAATGACTTAATTAATTACACGTAACTGCTTAACTTATTAAAAATAATTATTACACTTCCACAGTATATAATATTCTACATATAATTTTCCAACTAATCTAGATAGTAGAACATCGTAATGAAAAGCTTTAACTTCCACGAAGCCTTTAATTATGATGCAATAAATATTTTTCAATCAAAAAGTAGCTACAAACAATAATAAGTACCTTTTCTTGGACGTCAACAAAAAGTGAGCTTGACATGGAACTAGTATCCGGACTTGGCGTAGAGTCAACTCGGCCAACACCATTTCGATTTGAATTTTGACTGCAAGATGATACCAAACTGTCTCCACTTTCAGATCCGAGTAGCAGATCTAAACAGAGATGGAAAGAAACCAGAAGAAATTCAATGAATAAGTTATGATTGATATCTTCTCTTAAGTTAAAAAAGTATTTTAAGATCAGTTTTTACTGAAGTAAAAACTAGTTTTTATAAGAAATCTTTTTTTCTCGGTAATAAATATTAAATTTGCTTTCCCAATGGATTTTTAAAAGTTTTTATAAGGCCACGTGATCTTTTTTTTTTAAAAAAAAGCAAATTGAATATGAATTATGTATAATGGTATTTCTTTGACAATCTCAATTTGATTACATTTCATTTTTCAATAATTCTGAAGTTGTAATATGCATTTAGAGGAAAATTATTTGTTTTTAGAACATTGAATAAATACATTATGCATATTTTATGCGCAGTTCTAAAATATTTGTTTTTGCAATAAGTAATATAAATGCTTAACAAAAATAAGCTTGACTGAGTATTGTTAAACATATCTAGTCAAAATTTTGAAAATAATGTCAACTTTAAATTTCCATAGGGTTATCTTAAATTCAAATGAGACATCGGAGCATATATATATATATATATAGATAGATAGATAGATAGATAAAAAAATCTTAACTTTTTTCTTCTAAATTCATTTTAGATTAGGAATAGAAAAATAAAACTTTTAATTATTTTCCCAAGTGCCTCTCCTATTGCAAAATAGTTATATGGTTTTTATAGACTGTTTAGTTATATCGTAAAACAGCTAAGTTTTTGTGTCCTGTCTTCAGTTATTAAAAATCAAAAATGATTGAAAATTTACTTTATTCGATATTTAAAATGCAAATAGCAAAACGAATAAGTTTAAGTGCGTGCATATTTATAATATTTAAAAAAAGTGCGTTTTCTGAAAAACTTCAGTAGAATATTAGAAAATAATATAAGGGCAAGAGAGGAAAATAAAATAAAATTCAGATTCAATTTTAAAGCAATTTCAGTGATTTACAGTCCTACCTATAATATTTGTTTGCACAAAATGAGTTACTATGCAAAAAATTGAAAAGTGACAACTACACAGACCACATTTAAGTTTTTGACATGTTCTTGAGTTGATTTAAGGGAGTTACACATGTTTATCGTTTGAGGAGAAATTTGTTTTGTCTAGGCTACGTAAAATCTAAATATTTCAGAATTGCATCTTGACTGGAATATTAAAAAGAAGGCGAATTTTACTAATAATACATTGCCATGTATGTAAGAGCTTACATTATTTTGAAATTTTTCCTACATCAAATTTAACAGCATTTATAAAATAACTAGCAATATTTTTCAATAACATTAGCAACGTAAATTTTAAGTTTTATAAATAATTTAATTTTGATTTTCTTCGTATTATCGTATGATGGGTAAATTCATATTTTATCTTTAATGCATACAGTGCTGTCCATTTTTATGCGATTTTATTTTTGTGTAATTTGTTTTGTGCGATCTTTTTTTATACAGTATATGAATTTCAACGGCTTTGGTGCTTCTGTAATGCTTTCTGGCAGTATACCAGTAGCGTAAAAGAGGATGTTAGCCTCCCCTGCAAAGTCAAGTGTTGCCTTTAATATTTTATAAATTAGGTAAATACGTACAAGGCGTCAGCCATGTCTTGGGCTCCCTAGAGTCCTGGGGTTGCGGGGGTGTACGTTACGCTACTGCAATGTACATATATACACACTTCAAGATGCTCTCTTTATCTGTTATAAACAGTCTCCCGACAATGCACGTCCAGTTTGCTTTTTCTCAACGTGTTACCAGCACGCGCTTGATTGAAGACGAAACTTTAAATGACTGTAGCATTATCAATAATTTGATAGATTATGAAGACGAACAAGAATAACTGGGGATTATTTGAGAGCGGATAAAATATATGCAGAAATACAGCTTTCCAACCATTTGAAAAGGCATTTTCTTAAAATACATACCAATTTCCAAAGGAGTGTGAAATTTCAAAAAGAGCTTCAATCACGCATATTTGGTTATCTTGACATTTACAAGCTTCCGACCAACCGACCTTCGTCACAAAAGCTTATCTCTTACTTTATTGTGCCAAAAAATAAATCAATTGGAATTGTGTCTTCAAGTGACGAAAGCGATTTTGAACTTAATCATCACACGAAGATGAGCGCTGTGGATTATTATGAATAACAGTGAATTATTTATGTGCATTTCGAAAACTTCTCCATGTATACAATGCGAAACTAAATGTTTTAAAAATGTTTCTATGTGTAATTTAATTATTTATTTTATCCTGGAAGTATTTTCTTATAAATTTCGCAAATGATTGGCATATTTTCTAAGTGCGACTTTTTTTTGCGGTCTCTCTTCACCTCATAAAAAAATTTCTGTAGTATTTCGAAGAATTTGTTATATGTAAGAATTTATGAAATTTTCGAATATTTTTTGTGTGTGGTTATTTTTATGCGCTCCCTATCTGCCGCACAAAAACAGGTTCTACTGTATTATAGAAAATAAACAATTACTATATTAGGTTTAATATTTACCAGATAGAGCACAGTCAATGAGCACAAAAAGTAGAATATAATTTAATAATCGTTTATAGATGCATATCAATTTGCAGTATTAGAATGTTCACTTCCATATATACATGAAATATCGATAAAAAAATGCGATTATATTTTTTGTTTCAAATCATATCCTAGCTAAGTCATTAACATTAAACTGAAAAATAAAGAATTCTAGAAAGGAGTAGTAACATTAATTATAAATTCAGATCTAAAAAATAATAACATTTATGTTTCGATTCATTTTGTAAGATCTTCGGATATATAAAAATTGCTATCACGTTCCAACATCATAACGTGCTCATACAAATCGCGCGAGCGTGATTGACTTTCTACTGAAGACAACAAAGAAATTTAGAAAAGAACGTTGAAAGAAAATAAATTTCAAATAAGCAAAGTAAAAAAAAGAATAGGAAATGTTGACATAAAACGAGTTCTTGTCCAAAAAATAATTATTAAATTCGATTATTAACTTCTTCAAACATGAAGGTAAAATAATCTCCTATGAATTTAATTTATTGTAAAAGTAATTTTACTAATAAATGTTTTTTCATTTGTTGCTTTCGTCTTTTGAAGAGAATCAGATTAATTTACAAAAGGTTATGAACTCACAAAATGACACAAATTGAAAAAGAAAGCATTGAAAAGTACAGAGTAGCCTAAAATTTAATGAAAATAAAAGGGCTTCTATAAAGTTCATTTGAAAATAAATTAAACCAGCAGTTTCTTAAAAGCATATTTTGTATGATAATCTTGCGATCCTTCATGTCTCAACATGCCTGTGTTAAAAAGTGAGAAATAGATTAAGAGCATTGCTCCAAGTAATCAAACTTATTTCTTTTCAGCAAATTAAACCAACCATTTTTTAAACTTGAAGTAGCAGATCTTTGAATAATTATCATAATACAAGAATTTATTGGTCTTGAAAATTGTTAATCAGTCTATAAACCTTACTTATTAAAATGAATTGAAATAAAATATATTTAAGACCTATATAAGTATGACTGACCTATGTGAATATGAAAACTTTCAAACTAGATTATTTAAGAAATGTGTATTAATATAAGAATTTAATCACATAATTAACAAACAGTACATCAAGAGCAGCACAGAGATTCTACAAAATGCATAATGTTGGTTGCATGTACTTGCAGAATAGGATTGATAATTTTAGAAGTTTCTGGAAGTGGAAATCAATGGACTATAATTGGAGATTTTCAACATTATCAAACTTAAATGATTCGATAATTTTTTATTTGGTACTCGTATTCTATTATAATATTTCTTTATTTCAACCAGGGTGCAATACAATATTTTAACAGTAATAGCTGACTGTTAGCACTGAAATTAATAATAAGTATCAATTTCAAAAGACGAAAGTTTGAAGTACTCAAAAATATGAATAAACATATGGCTTGTACGTATTTATATCATTTGCACTGAAAAGACGAAACGTTAAAAAGAGGGAGAGGCTGAACAACGAGTAAAGTAATTCTTTTTTTGTACGAAAATTAAAATAAGTATTTGTGTGATTCTTTTTCTTATTCGACATAATTCTACAGCGACAAACAATAAAATAGTTCAGCAATGTAGCCTAGAAGCATATATGGAATTCGGTCGTCCAGAAAAAAAATTAGTTGCACGATTTGAGGTCAGTCAGTTTGTAATATTGACATATACATATACTTACATTGAGTCATGCACTCTGAAAAGTTCTTTTTAAAGTAAGTGTATAAATATTAAATTAAAAAAGTAGTTTCTCAAAACGTCCATAAAGCAGTTAATTTAAAAAACAAATATGCATTTGTCATAAAATGTATAAATCTATACAAATTGTACTTAAAAGAATGATGCTGATAAAACTTCATAATAAAATTGAATAGGAATATACGGGCATACTTTATGTACAGTATTATATAATGAGAAATATCATATATACTACACTTAAAAGATCTAATGACCAAGACTTCAAATTTAATTTATATAATTGCTTTTCATACACTTATTTTATCTCTTAATAATGATTTGCTGTAGCATAGAAGTATTATTTTCTTGAAATAAGTACTAACAGCTTTTTAAATAAACTAAGACAACTTTCTGCCGGCTTCTTAGCATTATGGAAATAAATCAGTGATTAATTGCTTCTACAGCCAATCAAATATTACGTCAATTTTTTTAAGAGAGATCTCTTAATATGAATGTACTTCTGTGCCTTGGGATTCTTAAATAAATTATCTTGAAAACATTTTGAAAATTTTAACACTTTAATTTTTTAACTATAGATAGATATCTATTTAAAAAGAATTTCCTGGATTTTCTTCTTGTAAGTCTGAGTCATGAGACCTTTTTTACTTTCTTGATGAGAATTCCTTTTCTTATCCCACACGCTTGGATAACCTTCGGTAACCATTTAAAATATAAAGGATACTTTGGTATTATAAATATGTATAAGCGTCAGTATTTACTTTTATAATATAAATTAATATTTTAAATACATTTGTTATACTCAAAAGCTCTCAATTATGTAATGTAGAACTAAAATAAAAAATTAAACACGTTTTGACTTTGTGGTTGATGATTTATCTTAAATTTAAATAGAAATTAAATAAACGACAAAGATATGCAAGGAAATTATTTCTGAACAGTTTTGCCGCCTAATTATTGTCCCGAGATCCTCTAAGAGAAGTATTTCTATTACTATGGAGTTGACATTACTTTGCATTATTTTCATTATGTTTTCCATTTCACTCAAATTCTTTGCATAATTTTGCTGAAGGGTTAAGAATGCTACACTTTTGTCATTTCCACCTAGTTTTAGCTTTTTATATCGTTCCTGAAAAAAACATTTTTACCGTAAAATCCGGCGTATAACACGCACCCCCTGTTTTACGAAGAAACTTGGAGAATGCACATATCCAATACTTGTTTGTTTTGAAGTTGTTTATTGCAGGTATAATTGCAGGCTTTCGAAAAAAATAGTATACTTCTTGAAATACAACTCTTTAAGTTCATAGGAAATGTCATTTCTTTTAAATAAACAGTATTTCGATATATTCAGAAGTCTAATTCTTTTTCTATGCTCATCTCTGTTTTCATTTTTCAAGCTCTCATTTTTATACCCGGCGTATAACGCGCACGCGTAATTTTCGATCATATTCGATTTCGTAATATGCCGGATTTTGCGGTAATTTTTTCATCTATTTTATTCCGGGTTAAAAAAATATGGGAATTTTTCTTATTTATTGCAATTTTATAACAAAACTTTAAATGTCTTTTTCCTCTACAAAACGAATGTACTTAAAATGTTTTAGCTTTAATAAAATGTTTAAATATTTAAGAATTCCGAGTATAAATTATGCAGATTTCAAGAAGTATGTGTATTGCATAATGTAGCATTATATAAGAGAAAGAATAATTTTAAATTCAGATACCTTTTAACAAAAACTACATTTAAGCTCTCATATTTAATATATCCTTTTGTTTATATCTGTACCTGATAAAATTTTGCTTTCATAATAATGAAATCATTTTCGGTGTGTGAAAAGACTTTTCACACTCCTTTGTTCCACAGATCCTTCAGTATTACCAATATTTGATAGATTGAAAATAATTAATAATTTATAATTTGTTATTTTACATACAAAATGTTACTTTGATAAGACTCATAGATAAGTATATGAATAATTTACTGTTAGATAATCCAATGATATACATAAAATTCAAATATTTATCAAAGTTGATCACTATTTGTGAAAAACTATTTTCCTTAATTCATGAAAATATTTGAACAGAATTATTTAATGTTAATAAAAAAATTATAAAAATGCTTAAAGTATTATATTCAAAACTAATGAAAAATATATTGTTATTTATACATTCACTCAAAAACTTCCAAATTTTCGATTGAGAAACGTGTATCTCGAAGAAAACTTAGGGACTTAGACCAAAACGAGTAGAAGACGAAGTTCTTCACTAACTTGAAACAAATGCAATTTTTTCTCTACAAAATGTTCGCTAGTAATTCAAGTAAAATATTACAAATATTTTGAGGAAGTTAGAACTATTTTTAAAAGCAAAAATTTTTCTAAATTCTTACCGTAAATAGTTTATCAAGAAAATTCAAAAAGTTATCAATGTGCTGTTAGTCTATCTCAAATAATTCGGGTTTCGAAATACAGGTATTAAAGTACTGAAATTGAATTTCATCACGCTCCACATGGATTTAAGATATCCAATTGACATTTAGTGGAAAATTTAATTTTGCCTTATTTAAATTATTTCAAAACTTCGAAAAGACTTTATAAGTTAATATGGATATACCTTGATCAACGTATTACTTAACCACTTAACAGTTTCTTTTTTCGGTCGTATTATGTCAACAATAAGCATATTTTTTTATAAACATTTTTAAGATTAAATTAATTATATAAACTCAAATCAACAGTCAAAAATGCTATAAATATTGAACTTAAAGAATTATAGTAATTTTTATTTTCATTGAAAAGCATTTTTCTTTAAAGTTGGTTTTTTTCCCGAAGAAATAAGTGAACTAGAAAAAACACTTTGCAAAAATGGATATTAGAATTAAAATGATACTATTGTACTTACAGTTAATAATTCGCTTAAAATTCAGTTTTTGTGTAGTAAATTTTAAAACAGGGAGACCAGCCTTGTCCAACATCGCAATCGGTAAAAAATTATAGTGTTTATTTTCTCACCCGTTTTTCAAAATAGTTTCTATTTGAACAAAGCACAAAACATTGCCTTGTTGGTCTTAATTTTTTTATCAGTGGGAGCAATCACTTCTAAAGTGCTTTTCTGTCAATCGTAAGGGATTGTGCAAAATTCCTGGTCGTTCTTTTTTCTCATTTACAGCCCCATATCTTTCAAGAAATAACATAATATATTTTTATACTATCAAACCTAAAATTCAAGCGAGAAAAACCTGAATTTCATTTTTAGATGTCGGTTCTCATTTCCTTACTCTGCTTTTCATTCGTAGATTACTATTTTAAATATTCCGATCTGGATATTTATTAGTTTCAGAAACTATCAATTCAAGGAGGTTATCATCAAAGAAATGTCAAGAAATGAAAAAAAATGTTAGAGTTCGATTGCCTAAATCGATGTTCAAATGAACTGCTAGATTTGCAGTGAAAGGAAAGCACGGCGGGGAGATATAAAGAAATATTACTAATATCAAGTTCACAAAAGTTCCAAACTTAAGTTAGGTCATCTGAACTTTCCGTTTCCCATCACTAGAGAAGTCTGATAACAAACTTTCGTTACTTTCAGAATCATTCACAGAAACTTTAGATTCACTATCTGAGTCAATATCAGAATTATTTTCTGTTATGAGCAACTCACAATCTTTCATTTTTCTTCTATTTAAAAGAATATCTTCTATTAAAAGAATTTAAAAGAAATAGTGTTCGTAGAGCGTGCGGTACTCCGATCTAGTAAAAAGAAAATTCGCGCCTAAACTTGACTAAAAGAATGCAGTAAAACCTGACTTTAAAACCGATTTAGACACTTTTTTTATAATCCTAACTTTATTCGACTACTAGAGATACCTGTTAGAAGCATTGCACCATAAACGATAAAAAAATACGGGCAAATTAGAAGATTAGAGTAGAAAAAAATGTTCCTCGAGCACCACTCGGGCTAATCAGGGAAGTGCCGTTTCAAGTGCGCGAGCGGTGTTCCGGCAAAACTGGGGTTAAACAAATTATCCATACTATATTTTTATGATATTTTATTTATTTCGTCATCCTTATTACCATAAGGTATTTATTTGTTTTAAGGCTAAAATGATTTTGATAAGTTTTTCAGTTTTAAATAAGAATTTTGTTTCCTTTTTTAATCCAATCTCTTCAATGAAATCAAAAATATACACAATTATTACTTTTCCCATAAGAATACATATTAACAGCACCCTTTATAGTAATAACCTAAATAATTCGTAAATTTGATTTATCGGATGCCCTGAATGATTTGAAAATTATATTCTAAAAAGCTTTAAAATTACCTAAAAGCAAAGTTATATTGAAATATACGATAAAAATTACATTGATTTTTATCAGCATTGGATCAAGTTAAAACTAATTAAAATTCCCGCAGATTCTTGATTTAAGATCATGAAATTTTTCTCCTTAAAAAGTTTTAAAATTGCTGCGACAGTAAAAATAACTTTAAAAAAACTTTTATAAACAAAAAGTTATAAATTTTCAAAAATAAAAAACCAGATTAAAATAAAAATTTTTTTTGAACTAGAAACCGCTATTAAACAAGCTACATATGAACACACAAGCTGACACCTTGTACAAAGCATGAATCATAAGGTACATCTTTCGTATTTGGAATCATCTTTATTATGATGATCGTTATAAAACGTTAGCTTATGAATATTTAGTACTATAAAACATCACGGAAATTAAAAGTAATAGCTTTATCAAACGGTATAAGTTTTAAATGCTTCTTATTCTTTTTTCTAAAGTACGTTGGATTTATTAACTATTTCAACAAGGGTCAGCGGGGTTAGTCAACTCCGGAAGGGAATTGTTTTTGAAAACAAAGCGAGATTCTGCGATATAGCGTGCGTGAAAGACATAGGATTGAGTAAAGCATAGTTGAAAATGAAATATTGAACAGAAGTTTCGCTTACCTTTCGGTGGGGATCGGCAAGGAATTTTTTCTGACGAATTTTGGATTTTAGATCCTTTGGCATTTTTGTTCTCGGTTTTGACACTTTTCGGAGTTTCTTTGGACGATTTACCTTCAAGAAAATGTTTTTCAGTTAGAGTTTTAAGCTTTGTATTGGTGAAATAATTGTTTAAGGACAAAGATTAACTTCTCTTTCACACTTAATACTGTTTGTTAATCAAAAGATATCAGTGTACATAAAATATGAAGCAAATCTATTAAATATTTAAGGAATCATCATTGTTTATTGCTCTCTTTTGGTCCATTTCGTTCCTTCGTTCAATCCACAAAAATCATAAATTTTAATATAAAAAATACTATAAATTATAATACAAAATACGAAAAACATAAATTTTAATATATTATTGAAATTTTGTGGATTTTATTATCTTACAAACTCATAATACTTAAAATCGACGGCAAAAATATATTTCAAATATTATTTTGCACGAAAAGCTGATTTCGAAAAGTTGATAGTGTAAGAATTCAATTTCTAATGATTTTGCCGCTTACTATAAATATACGAGTATAACACCCTTTAAAGTACCGTAAAATACGGCGTATAACGCGCAATTTCAACTCAAAAAGCAAGATCGAAATTTACTGGAGCGCGGGAGGGAGGATTATACGCCGGGTATAAAAATGACTGCCTCAAAAATAAATAAATAAAAAGAGACGAGAATTAAAAAAAATTAGACTTCTAAATGCATCAAAATTCTGTTTATTTAAAAAAATTATATACCTCTTATAAACTTAGAGTGGTAACTAAAAATATAGTATTTTCCCAAAAGTGCCTGGGATAATACCTCGAATAAATGACTTCAAAACATAATAGCATTGCATACGTACATTTCAAGTTTCTACGTAAAAAGGGGGTGCGCATTATACGGCAAATGTACCTAAAAATTAAAAATTCCAGCTTTATAGTATGGATTCGCAGTATACGACAGATTTTACGGTATGTAAAAAACGAATCGATCCAATTGCTGCTCATTCTAGAAGAGCATAAGTTTAAAATGTCTAAAAGGAATAAGACATTGAACTAGTTTAGCTTTGAATAATAGAATCGTTGCCAACAGTAAAAGAGAATTATATTTAGACTGAAGAATTTGCATATTAACTAGAACTGAATACATCATTTTAGTATCGCTTATGAATCCCTTTAACATTTATCTTTTGTTAAATATAATTTATTATTTTACTCGTATTGATTAACTAATATGTTTATTTGTATACTTATAAAATTCCTTTCGATGCAAAATTTTTTTGTAAGTTATTGTTGACTTCAAATATACTTTATATCAGACAAATAATTTTTAAAAAAAAAAAACTAATAATGCAATGAAACTGGTAATTGAGTTTTGATTTATTTTTTATTCATATTATAGATAAGTTAAATTAATAACATATAGTACGAGACAGAATTGAGGCTAATTGTTTGTGTCGTTTATCATTTTGTGTATTTGACTTAAAATTCTCAAACATGTATTTCAATACATTGGGTTTTTTTTCTTTTAATTTTAAATTTAGAAAAATATCTTCTTCACTATGAACAAGACTGATCAATGTATAATAGAAAAAATAAAAATCAATGAGCAAAATAAAATGCATTTAACAAAACTACCAGTGTATATGTAAATAAAAAAGAGTATATACCAACGATTTCTAATACCACAAACACATACAGAAGATTATGTTGCAATACAACGTTTAACTATTAAATGTTTTATATAGGTACATAACTCTAAAATGAAGCAGTAAAATATTCAAAACAACTTTAAATTTGGTGCAAATTCTGAACTATGCTTATTAACGAAAAATGAATTTATTGAAATTTCAATCAATGAATATTTACAATTTTTTAAACGGAGTTTAAAATTAAATAAAAATATGCGAGTATTATTTGCGAGGAAATAAACAATAGTTATATTACGAGTTTCTTAATATTAATCGTACTACAAGATTTGTCTCTAGCTTATTTTAATTTTGTGAACATTGATTAATTTTTAATTTTTAATCCCTATGTACAATGTCTTGACTAACGTTTAAGTTTTAAAAAAGCTCATTGCAATTAATATTTTATACACCCCTCTATTCCCTCCCCCTCAAAAAAAACTTCAAGAATTACTTAATAAAGAAAAGTTTGTCAAACTTCATTTTAAAGAACATTCAATAAAAATGAAAAAAAAAATATTTTCAGGAATAAATTGTTAATCCTTCAATTTTATTTTAAAATGTAATGTTACTTTTTTTAAACTTTACATTTATTTAATGAAAATAAATTAAAAAGAACTATAACTATGCCATTATTGAAAACTTAAAAACTTCGTTTTTAATAAACATGAAGAAAACTCTTTGGAAAATATAATTTTGAAAATATTTTCAGAAACATATTTTTAGTAATTCATTTCACACATTAATTTCTATAATGACAGACATATATTGAGTATTAAAAATTAAAGATAATTTAATTACTTTATAGTAAACAAAAAATATAGATATTTCTCTTAGTTTTAATATATATTCTTCCCTACAAAACCTTCTTAAATTTCACTGCATATAAATTTTAAATCAATTCACTTAATCAATTAATTTTATCTCAGTATTATTTTAAGGGGACTTGGCACCCTTTGAGCAAACTTCTTTATTTACGTATTTAAAAATTATATTTTAGCATTTTATACAATGTTTCTATTCAAGAAAATGTTACCAGATGAAAATTTTCATATATTATTCACATAATTTTAAAAATTTTAATTTTTTGAAGAAAATTGGGAAAATTTTAAAATCCTACTCCTTTTGTAAAAATTAATTTTTTGACCTGGAATTTTTTTATAATACTCTTATGGATGATCTAAACAACTTTAGGGATCTATTTTAGAATAACTTCATTCGTTTTCGAGAAAAAAAATAAAATGTTGATATACAGGCTAAAAATCAACGAAAAAGCCAACATGTCTTACATTTTATTTTTTAAAAAAAAGTATTCAGTTTATAGCAAAATGGATCCCTAATATTGTTATATGCTTTATTTTCAACACGCAAGAAAAAAATGGAAGTGATTGGTAAATAATTGTCGAAGGAGTAGCATTTTGAATGCACTAAGGTTTCGAAAAACACAAACTGAGAAAAACAGGTTTAAAGTTTATAATTCTGAAAAAATAATTATTATAAGCTTAATTAAACTTAAAATACCACTTTAAGATATTAGTTATACGTTTTTCTTTAAAATAATTGCATTTTCATATTTTTTCAACCCACACATTTTTATAAATGATCAACTTTTAGAGAGTACTAATTGCCCATGAAAATTCAAGAAAAATGTCAAAAAAAATTTTTTTTCTGTCACGACAGAAATTTTAGCTGTTTTTCTTCTTATAATTAAAGTATTACATTTGTATGAAAAATATATCAGGAATAAGAACTAAAATTATAAAATTATTAATATAAAATGCCTTAATTTAAAAATTTTACATGCACACATTTCACAAGGAAGAAAAATTACATTATTGTATTGCCTCGGAAATATTCTGCTTTTAATACTACACATTCTTTTTATAGTTATTATGTCTATTTCTAAAATAGATTTTTTTATCATAAAGCATTTTTTAGCTTTTTTTCTAAAAAGGGGGTGTGGCTGAATTGCCTAATTTGTTTTCAAATGAAGTTTTATTAAACTTCTAACTATATCCGACATGCACAAGTGATGTATCAATCGAAAGATAATAATGCAAAGATTAAATGAAAATAAAAAAACGATAGGTTTGTGATTTTTAGGGTACCAAGTCCTCTTAAAAAATTTCAAACTGTAAGGATTACAATTTTCTAAAGCTTTTGACGTCTACGTGTTGCGAATCTCAGACATTTAAGCCGATTTGTGATCTCACTGAATATTTCAAGCCTTCTTTTGTGACTAAATAATTGTTTTTGCTCTTATAAATAAATTATTAATCTAAAGAATAAACAAATTTGCTTGGTCATTCACCCCTAAAAATGCAACTGACCTAGCCAATGTCCTTTAAGAAAATTAAAGCTACATTCAATCAATATTTATTGCAAAAAATTCTGAAAGCATCAATTGAGCTGCAATCAATTTTTAACCAAAATTATGTAACTGATATTTATTTTAATGAAATTAAGGAATCAATATTCACTTGCTAAATTTCAGGTAATCAAAATTCATGTTGTCATCTTTACACCATTTACACTTGTTCCATGTCAAATGATATTTTACAAAATGAGATTTTATGGAAGTTGAACAAGAAAAAATAAAATATAAAATAATGAATAATTAAAAATTCATGCCGGATCCGAGTTTTACAAAATGATAATCTTATAGGATTAATATAAAGTTATCCAGCTTAACTTCAACTTCCATTCTCTAAGTTTCATTACATTAGTTCTTTCCTATATTTGGTTTTGAACGTGGTAGCCGATTCGTAAAGATCACGATTCGTGATCGGCATTGCTTCTTTCGAGTCAAGAGTTCGAGTCCCGATACTTCTCAAGATTCGCCATGTAGAAGAGCTAATACATGTGAAATATATCGAGACTCGTTCCTAACATTGGCATAGTGGGGAAGTTTTGAAAGTGGGATGACAGTTAATGTGTCATCCTTGTCTTATGAAAGAGGCTTAAAATTACGAGATCTGTTGCCAATAAGTGGTTCTAAAGTTGCTTTAAAGTATAAAGTTAATAAGCAACCAATAAATGTATAATTGACTACATTTTTACTAAATATTGAAAGATATATGTATGTTTCATTCGTATTTATTTTTATAGTTTGTGTTTTTAGAAATGTTTACACTCTAAGACAGTGATTCCCCAAGTGGTCTATGACGACCTGCAAGGGGTTCACGCCAGCAAAAAATAATTTGGGGGTCCATGAGGCGTAAATGGGGGTCTATGATAGTGGTTCTCATTAAACCAGATCACGACTTTAATTTTTTTTAAAAAAATTGATCTAGTGGAAACCAGATTCTATCAATTTAACACACAGATTTATTTATTAAATTTAGTGAGATTAATGTGTGATTGCTAGGTGACAGCATTTTATGAAGACAAGGATCGTTTTAGCATTTCTTTCCGGAATTAAGCTAAAGAAGTATAACATTGGACGTCGCAAATTTTCTCAATTTGTCACAGACTATCTTTCAGGACATTTTACCCTTTAAATGCTCTTTATTCGGATTTTGAAACTAGGTTTGCGATTGCTTTTTTTATAGTAATACCACAGTACACTATACACAGTAGATAATGCGAGAATTATGGTCATATTGAAAAAAATGTCATATTACAATAGGAACTGGTCAGAATAAGCCCTAACGAAAATATTAAAAATAAAGTTTAGAAACAGATGTCAGCAATTTTGGCTTTAAAAAAATACATACTGTTATTTGTCGTGAATTATGGAATATCGTGAGAAAAAAAAGCTTTTAATTTCTTTTCCTACTGACACAGAGTTTCAGCGAGTTTGCCTATCTCAAAAACAAAACAAAAAACTGGACACTTACTTACAAAGAAGATTTACGGTTAAATTTGACTAGATTGAGATATTAAATGTTGAAAATTTGTTATTGAAGCACCAGATTCCTCCCCCTCCTTAAAAGCATTTGTTTTTTGCTATTTTATGTATTAATTCAATTCATTAACGTGTGCTTCTTAAGTTTTAAACGCTATACTTCCCTACAATTAGAAATTTAACTTTTTTTAAAGTAAATAGTAGTACCAGCTGCTAAAAAGACATTTAAGTTGATAAATTTGCAAAAATTCAATATTAGGTAAGCGGGGGTCTAGCTGAAACCGAAAAACATGGCAAGGGATCCATGAGACCAAAAAGTTTGGGAAACTCTACTCTAAGAAGAGTCCAGAAGTGATTTCTAATTGAAAAGTGGAATATAAGGAATTTGCTAATAAGGAATAATTGAAAGTAAATATTTTACTAACCATGGAAAATTAAGACAAGAAATTTCAAAGTTAAAATTGCACATTACCATAAAAATAAGTGTTATGGCATATTTACTCGTATAATATCTTATGGAAATTTGCGCCTTTTATCATCTAGTACAACTATAATCACTTAATGCAGCTATTCTCGAAACTCAGGTGCTCACCCCATAGGGAAACGTGTGCATGGGGGACGTGAGCATATCAAAAAGTCGAAAATAAAAGATTTTTTTAAGAATTATTATTTAAAAGTAATTTATTTTAAATATCTATTACTCAAAAGTAACATATACAAATTTTAATACTTATTTTGATAATTTTTACGGTGTATAATTAAGGTTGTATCGTAGTGTAAGCGTCAAAATACATTATTATTACATTCAATGCATTGCTATTGTACGGGGAATGGGGGGCGATGAAAACTATAATTGAAAATTGAGTCAAATACTGAAAGTTTGAGAGGCACTGACTTAATAATAAATATTTTTAAAATAAAATTTTTAAAAACTATCTAAATGAAATAAAACAAAGAGTGTATGATAAATTTTACTGCAATACGTTTCAAAACAAATTATTTTAAAGTATACTTCCTACAAATAACTCACAAAACATCGTATTCAATAATTTGGGTCGATGAATAATTTAGAAATATAATTGCTTGCTATTTTTGAAATCTAATAAGATATCTTGAAATTTAAGAATTTTGTTAACTTTTTAGTTGTATTTTAATTTTCTTCCCTTACTCTGAGAAACTATTATTAACACCTAAAATTAATAAACTATATTATTTCATTAATTATTAAGAGTATTAAAATTTAATATAGCTAATAAATATACCTAAATTTAATATAACGAGATTTTAAAATCTTTGGCTATAAGGCATCCATAAATATGATGTTCTGTGAAATAGCACAGAATCTTGCTGCAATAACATGCATGGTACATTGAATATTTGTTTTGTCATAAAGTTTTATTATTTTATACTTTTATATCGTACATTCTCTTTCATTAGCAAAATGTACTGTCACATTTAGTTTTATATTAACTCGCACGTAGTGGCTTGTATATCTCAGCATTATTAAAAAATTGCTTTAACTATAACCATCTTGTGTGGCATAAATTTCTGTTGCTCTAGAACAGTGATTCCCAAAGTGGTCTATATACATAGACCCCAGGGGCCTATGAGATAAGGAGAATGAAAACGTAAATCAAAACGTATTTATTGCAAATTTAATTGTCTTTTCTTAAGCTTTAAATTAGCGAAAATATCTCTTAGAATTAACAGAAAGTAAACATTTTTAATACTGAAGGAGATATAAACATTTATTTTTCACTAAGGATTTGGAAAGTAAATATCCGAATAATCTCTCTTCTGTTTATTTCTATTCATTATTCTGTCTATTTCTAACAAAAAAAGTCGATAGCTATAAAAAAAACTTAGAAAATGAGATGAGTTGAAGCCTTTTAGAATTCTGTTCATTTATATTCTTGATTTATTGCAATAAATTTGAAATCTAAATATACTATAACAGAGCGTACAATGTATTAGAATCTATGATACCGAGAAACACATACCATATTTCTTTAAAAAAATACTATTGCAAAATAGGCCATCTGATGAAAACTACCCAAGCAAACTCCATAAGAGATACTTATTTTGATAAAGTATAACACATTTTCAAACTTTTAGTAAATTTACTTAACTCGGTTATAACTTCAGGCGATATAGAATCGCACTTTTGGAAAGTTTCCAGAACAAGATGTTTTGTATTACCCCTTCTTTACATCAAGAATTCTGGATCTTCGCGAAAATAAACCGAACATTAGATATAACTTTGTGCATTTGTTTTCTTCACGAGGTAAAAAAAAATTAGGTATGTGAATTCATAAAAACATAATACTGCTGTTTCAGAAATAGGAGATTTTATAAATTATTTACTTTGTTTATATTCTTCGAAACAACTCTCTCTCTCATTAACACATTTAAGAGCCAAAACTAAATACTATTTACAATATTAGACTTACCTTAAAGATATAAGAAATTGACACCGAAATATAAAACAGATTTTTATTCTTTCGCATGAAGTATTTAATTTGAATACATAATATGTATATTTCCTACTCGTGTTACTTAGATGAATTTGAAAATAGCTATTTTACAATTTGATTTGTTCTATTTAACTGATATTATACAGAAGAGAATTCGATTTCATGAGATAAAAGTCTAATAAAGATAAGTACTGTTTTGGGATAGTAAAATGAATGTGTCTTGGACTATAATTAAGAAATTTATTCAACATATACTTAATTTGAGTGAAAGTAGAAAATAATTTGAGAATATAAATTTTTAAAAAAATGTCCATTTTTAATAGAGAAAATTTCTGCACAAGCTACCATTAAGAGATATTAGAAATGAAGAATATTTTAAAATATTACCATTTGATTTTCTACAACAAATATTTTTCCTTAAGAACTACTTCTTTTACATTTCTTTTTCAATTATTTAATATTAAGTTACTTCTAATTTGAATTTTAACATAATGAGCATAAAAAAATTGTTAATTTTTTTTACATGCAAATATTTAAAAAAATCAATATAAACCAACTTATTTCGAATGTCTGTTTATATTTAACTCACAAATTGAAGTTTCACAAAAAGAATTATTATTCTCTTAATAGTTGCCGTTTAATAATGAACTTCGATAATTGTTTATCCCACCTATGTTATGAACTGTTATTGCAGTCTAATTTGTAACAAATTCCTAATAAGCATTTTAAATTTCTTTAAATTTGTTATTAAGAAAGAAAAAAGGTACTTAAATGTAAAACAAAATATATATTCTTAATTAAGAATAATTCTAAGCAAATAAAAAATAATAAAATATTCATTGCGTTATTAATAAGATTGAATTCAAATTGGTTGCGCGCGAATTATTAATTCTATAAATGATTCCCTTTTCAAGAGGATAGAACAAATTTAAGAATGAATGCTTCTTTAAATCTACCTAAATTTCAGTCTCCTTAACCCATTTATAATTCCTTTTTAAAAAATTATCACTAATTTACAGAAGAAATGTGTAGTAGATATACTTTTAATTATGAAGTTATTATTAATATTTCTTTTGTGTGTGCAAAATAGGATTGAAGTCTTTTTGTATTTTATGAATTGTGCACTAACATATTATATATGGTCTGAAGTCAAGTATAGCTAATTACAAAACCAGATTTATTGGAAAAACTAGAAAATGAATGAAAGATTAAAAACCTGTTTCTAAATTTTCTTTAACTTCCCCTTAACATCCTTACTTTAGCTACATTTTGATGCTGTCTATTTTTTCATCGAAAATAAATTATTTGAATTATCATTATTTTCCCGCATGTCACAAATAGGTGATTCGATATTTTACTTTTTAGGTTTTTTTTGTTGTAACTCATAACATCCTCAAAGCACATATGCAATTTGGGTTTTCCATAATCTTTTGTATTTTCAGGAATAACAACTGGGTTGATATATCCAAGTTTATCTTAATACAAAAGAGTGATAGATATTCTTGTTATTTTGTTCATATATCCGTTCCAAATTGCGATTATTTATAATTGATACTGTTCTTTCAAATTACGATGAAAGAATTATTCAAATTTTATAATAATCCCTGATGAATAAATTCTAAGGTGAGTGGATTAATTTAATCTTAAAAATTTACAACGATATATTTAAATTCAGACTACATTTTAAATAAAAATTCATTTTTAAACACACGTAGTGAGCATTTTTTAAACACAGATTGCAAAACTATCTATGCAATACACATTTTATTCAAAAAAACATTGGCATCTAAAGTATTAATTAGCTGTATTATTGTATCTCCATCATAAATATTTGAATACTTAATTTCTTTTCTCGTGACACAAACTAGTATATTACATATTCTACAAAATTCGCTTACAAGGGATGACAAATTCTAGAAAATTTCACAACTTTACTGCAGACGTGGTAGGAAATGACGTCATGTGAACGTCACTCTAGGCTTAGTAAATACGTCAACAAACAAGTCACCTCCGAAACTGAAGCTAGGACTCTGGAACAATCCATTCGAAAATTATATTTCCAATCGGTACCAAACTCGAAATGCCCATTCTTACTACTTTCCCCTTCTGATCTAATGTTCTAAAGTAGAAAATCGTTCTTTTCCAGAATTATCAATTTTTATACAATATTTATATAGAAGAACAGGTCGATCACATTTAGGAGCAAGCATACAGAAGCTTGCAAGTGCATATCTTATAAGAACATTGCCTAAAAAAATTCTAAAATATATTCACAGAAGTCTTGTAGTTATAATATAAAGATTACAATCTTCAAGTGTTATTGTAAAATAGCACTTTATATGCATCAAGTAATGTTCTGGAATCATCCGAACGAAGCATCACCTGAAACGATCGGGATGCCCCTGGAGATGGAACGATCTCCAGCATCAAAGAGATTCAAAGGGGAAAAAATACGTTTAAATTAGGGAATAATTAAAGGAACTGACCGGATTGTCCCGTACCGGACGGCTTCTTGTCTGGGCTGGGCGCATTGCTGCTACTGCTACCCCTGTTGCCCATGTCTGGGGAGCTCCTGAGCTTTTCGTGCAGCTGGGCCACCAACTCTCGGTGGAAGGAGGCTGGACTAGCTTTGGCAGGAGGGATGCCTGAAAAGGGAGTAGGGGGATGCGCATCTTCGTCCACGCAGAGGGCGCTGCACACCGGAGAAAACAACTGTAAAGGAGAAGCACGGAGAGATCATGAGCGATCAAAATCCCATCGGGAGTATGAAAGGCACGCAACACAATAAAGAATGCATTCAGCGAACAAATGGAGATGCTGCCTGCATATAGGATGACATCAGCACTGTGAGAAAAGAGGGAAAGAAAGCTTCTTTATAAATTCCGGATAGGTGCTAAGGTCGTCTCATCTTTTGGATTTTGTTAACATGTGTTGTTTCGCTTTGCTTTATTTTATTCATGAAGATTAAGTTGAATGGGGTGTTACACCATTAGGTCGTCATTTTATTACTATGTTCTGTTTTGAAGGTTAAGTATCAACATTTGTCAGATGAATTTTATGATCAATTCAAAAATCTTTTAAAGCTGAAAAGGAGTGTTTATGATTTTATGAGGGGAGTGTCGCATTTCATCATTAAAAATCAGTTCTTAGCAGTGTTTTAGAATAGTGTGTATTATTACGATAGAGAGAGAAATAGTTTTAACAGGAAAAAGAGTTAATATATATGAATAAAATAAATATTTAAAACAAAGAAAAACTTCGAATTTCAAACCAAGTATGCCAAATTCATGGCATGGCTAATAATAAAAAATAAATTACAAACATTTAAAAAACTAACTTGGCGATAACTACTTTCTATTATATAGCATTATTAATATAAACTAAAATGTTTTCACTGATTTTTGATTATAATAATCGATCTAGTTCAAAAGCCCTATTGTTTTAATTAGTTACTTTCAAAATAGACAAACATTTAAAAAAAGGTATTTTCTTTTGTGATACACGCAATTAACACACAAGTAATATAAAAAAAATTTAAAATCAATTCCTACTTAGACCAACAAAGAAAATTTTTATTTTAGCTAGTTTTTATTAAATAGTTACAATTATTATAAATATTTATATACATAGGACAGAATAACATTAAGTAGTAATTATTTTTTATTCTTTTCATTAAAGTATCGTATTATCATCCAAAACAATCGTGTATATAAAATTTCAGTTCAACTTAATGCTTTAAAACGTGAGAAAAAAAACCTTTTCAAGTTTTGACACAAGTCGCCAAAAATGATGCCAACGTGGCTGTATTTGTAATTCCTTAAATTAATTTTTATTTATTATAATTAAATTATTGTATTGGCATCCAAAATAATTATGTTTATTAAATTTCAGCTCAATTGAGCACTTTAAAATGTATTTTATTAACGATTGAAAATTCCATCACAAGATAAATAAATAAATAAACAAATAAATAAATATATAAAGCGAGTAATCTAATAGTAGGAATTGAAAAACATGTTAATTTCACCCACGTTAGTGCTTAACCTTTACAGGTCCATAAAGATTTCCAAAAGTAAATATTAGTATATTTCTGTTTATTTAGTTTGCTTAGACATAATATGTGTGTGTGTGTGTGTGTGTATGAAAAATCCCAAGAAAAATACATAACAATGTGTAGTTTTTTTGGATCAATGTACAGATTTGTCAAGTATTTGTTTACTTTTGATCAAATGTACATCATTGTACCGAATAACATAAAACATGAGGCGTTTCTTTACACGATGTAATAAAATTAAATAGTAGGAGTACAACGCGGGAATGTATTACTATTGGCGTCAATCCATTTGGCAGTTTTTTCTTCCCACTCCCGTAATTGCGTTCGACATACGTTTTATATTCTCACATTCCGTATAAAAATGTAATGAAGATAAAGTTATAATTATATACGACACTCCCCAATTTAAAAAAATGTTTCCCTTAAACATGAAAATGTTAAATTTGATACATCTAATGTATTACTCAGTTCAATTTTTTTCTGAAAAAAGCTGGCAATTACTTATTAAAAAATTTTGCGGTGTACTCTATGCAACATTTATATATAACAGCATCTTATTTTACTTTTACGATATCCTTAAGATATTCGCATTTGTCCTTAATCTAAAAAATAATCAAAAGTAGGCTAACAAATTTTTTAAGTTAATGACTTCTCATTTCTACTGAAATATTTATATTTATTTCAGTAGAAATTTCAGTACTTTGCTTCAATTCTGGTACGAGAATGTTTTAAAAACTTACCTGAAATTCATCTAATTCTTTTAGCACTTCTTCAGGTTGTATGTAAAACCGAACAGGTCTGTATTCAGGACATGATGATTTCCAAGGTATAGCATATGTATTATTTGGAGTTGACTGAAAAAATGAAGGACGTTTTGGCTCCAAACCTTCCTCCGTCTGAAATAAGTTAAAAACATTTTTTCTTCCACATATATATCTGACTCTTATGTCACAAATAATTAATGTTACAATTCATACATGCAAATTCATTGTGCAATTTTAATGATAATTATTGACAAAAACATTCAGTGTTCTTTGCATAGCTATTTGTATTAATGTAGCAATAGCATGAAAATTTTGACACAAGATATCTTATAATTTTAAAACTTCAATAAGAATGATACATC
>BMAU01018312.1:910000-917500 GCA_019973935.1 Trichonephila clavipes
ACCATATGAGCGTAGTTTATTAGTGAACTTGATAGTGGCAAGGTTGCGCCTGCTTTCTAGCGGAGGCAAGCCGCATTCTTGTTCGGCCTTTTCATTATTGGTTGATGACACTGCTCCAATAATAATTTTGGCAGCTCTGTGTTGTACAGAATCAAGTTTCCGCTTAACAGAAAAAGAGGCCGGAGTCCAAATTGGGGTCTCATATTCTAAAACCGGTCTGATAACAGTGCAGAAAGTGCTTTTTAGGGTTTGAGGCCTTGAGCCCCAAGAAGTTCCGCATAGCTTTCGAAGAATATTCAGTTTTCAAGAGCTTTGTTGGTAGTTTGTTCGATGTGCTTTGAAAAGCGGAGTTCAGGATCTAAGGTTACTCCAAGATAGGTGGGAAGGTCGACTTTTTTGATTTGAGAGTTCTGTATTTTGATATTAGCATTAAAACTGCTTCTGTGTCGTCTATCGGTAGAGAAGATGCAGTAGTTTGTTTTGTCTGCGTTGATGGTTAATTTAAGATTCTCTGCCCATTCAGCAATACCTTTCAGTGTTGTGTTTAGGGCCTTTTCCGATTCTGTAATGTCATTGTGTGAGTGCCATATAGCAATATCATCAGCGTAGCAGGCGATATTTGTGTCTGGGTGAATATGATGGTGGATGGTGTTCATAAAGATGAGAAAGAGCAAGGGGCTTAAGACAGAGCCTTGAGGAACTCCAGCCCACATTCTGCGAGATTCTGAAAGTGCCCCGTTAAATCTAACGGAAAATTTTCTTCCTCTGAGAAAATCATTTATCCATAATAACGCTTTGCCATTAATTCCGGTGCCTTGGATAGTATGGACCAGTTTTTGACGCCAAACTCTATCAAATGCTGCTGAGATGTCCAAAAATACTGCTAAAGTTTTCTTGTGAGGCTTTTCTTGAAAACCATCAATTATCGACTGGTTCAGGTAAAAGAGCTGGTCGGTAGTACTATGATGGGTTCGGAAAGCTGTTTGATAGAAGTGAAGCTTTTTGTTTTCGATGAGCCAGTTCATAAGCCTACGGTGGATAATCCGTTCCATGAGCTTGCAGAGGGTGCTGGTGAGGGAAATTGGCCTATAGTTTTTGCACTCTGAAGCATTCTTGTTTGGTTTCAAAATTGGAATGACGGTGGAAAGTTTCAGATTTTGGGCAATTTGCCAGTAGCCCATGAAAGGTTAAAAATTTCCAATAGTTCATTTTTTTGCAAGATTTCCAAAGTGTTGGACCATGCGGCCAAAAATAACATCCGGGCCAGGGGCTTTGCCGGGATTCATTTTAGCAATGGCAGCTTCTAGCTCTTCCATTAAGAATGGTATGGTGAAGATGTTTTTATGGTTATATCTTTTGAGTCTTGGATGGTTTTCCTGTAGGTACGCAGCAGTTTCCTGTCATTTGCGTTGAAAGTTAACTTGCTTTTGTTTTCATAGTGCTTTGCTAGCAGGGAAGCAGTTTCCTTATTTGTGGCTGCATCTCTTCCAGAGGATGATATGATATTAGTAGGAATGTCTGCTTTTTTGGTGTGTTGATTGATTATTAAGAGTTTTGATGACTTTCCAATGCTGAGATATTTTTTGGGGATCTAAAGTTTCACAGAATTCAGTCCATTTTTTACGCTTGCAGGAGGAAATAACCTCTTCAACTTCGTGACAAAGGTTCGTGAATCTTATTCTGTTTGTTTCAGTATTATTCTTCTGAAGTTCTGTACTTAGTTTGTCACGTTCGTTAATTAAGTTCTCTATGTTGGTGTCTTTCCAAAACGGGACCCAGTCATTTCTTCTTTTGACCCTAGGGATAGAACGTTTTGCAGCAGCATTAATATGCGAAGCAAAGGACCGTAGTCTCTCGTCGAGGGTGTGTGGCGAAGAAAGGGAGCAGAGCATTTCAAGTTCAGAGGTGAATTTTCTCCAGTTTGCTTTCCGAAAGTTCCAGGATCTTTTGCTTTGGATGGTGCCATCAACTCTTTGATTTATCGAAGTTATAATAGGGAAATGATCGCTAATAGCACTTTTTAGAATCTTCCATGTCGCTTGACTTGCTGTTTGGTGGTTAATGGCCGTGATGTCAAGGGCTGATGTTGTGCCGTTGGTTTTGGAGAGGTAGGTACTTCTCTTGTCATTTAGTATGGAGAGATCGTTGTCACAGAGCAGGTCTTCAATCTGTGAGCCTTTCAAGTCTAGAGTCCTGGACCCCCAAGATGGGCTCTTGGCATTTAGGTCTCCTAAAAGAATTTTTGTGTCCGATTTTATGTCCAAAAGCGTGTTAAGGAGATCTAAGTTGATGTCAGAGTTGTCTGGATGGTAGGTATTAATGATTGTTACTTCCTGCTGCGGTAGGAGTACAGCGATTGCTTGTACTTCCGTGCTGTTCTCATCGTAATCTGTAGTTGGTGGCATTATGATTTCTCTAAATTTTATGTCTGCTGATTTAACAAGGAAAGCAAGGCCGCCACCTGCCCGGTCTTTTCTGTCTTTTCGCAAAGTAGTAAAGCCTTTGATTTTTAGCTTCAGATTTGGGTTAAGCTTGGTCTCTTGTAGACACGCAATATGTACCTTATTTACGTTGAGGATCTCAGTGAGCTCCTCAATCTTTCTCTGGGTACCATTAATATTCAACTGCAAAATGTTTAGGGTCCTCGTAGCATACTTCTCGCCATGGGCCCGGACTTCAACCCGTGGCGCGTCGGCTACCCCGAACGCGGTAACATTATCTGAATCACTCAATATTGCACTATTCATGGAAAAAGGTGCCATATCCTCCAGGAGGTTGGACTTCTACCTGTTGGTCCACGGAAGGTATTTTATTTCCCTTCTACCACCCATTGGAAACCAATGGAGGCGTTCCCCTATCCGCCACCTGGGGACGCGCCCTCTAGGGGTTACAGGCTCCCCGAGGGGATGTTTGTATTGGTAAACAGTTTATTGAAGTTTATGTAGATTTTAAGTTAAAATTTATACTTTCGTCTATTAATCAAAAAATATTTGAGTTTTAACATTTAATAACGCTGGCTATAGAATCTTCAACTTATAACTTTCTTTCATTAGAGAACTTTCTTTTAACACTCTAAAAATTGAAACAAATGTGTTTGGGTCTTTAAAAAGAAGGAAAATTAAAGGATAGAAATACACAGCACAACATTCTTAGCCTATCTGAAAATTTAATGTTTAAAAACTATATGATATTAAAGTATAATTATACACATAGTGCATAAGATATACAGGAAATAATTTTTTAAATAAATTCATAAAATAATAAGCTCACCACAAATCTATTACAAATAAATATTCGCAATGATTTCAGATTAAATTGATTTTTTTCTCTAAATATACTGAGAATAAACGAAAACAAGAAAAAATATCGGAAATGTTTTGAAGGTCACGTGGCAAAATTATTGGGTTCACAATTGCTTTAATTCTTTATCTTGGACATATTTTTAAAAGGTTTCAACTCTTAGTTCCATTATAAGTTGTTAAAATATATCAATCAATACACTTAAAAATGTTTAATTTTTATATGGATATTTTAAGCCATCAAAGTCAACAGAGAATTTTTATTTCGAAAATAAAGTTCTTACATGCAATAACCTTATTTAAAATCATTATATATTTAAACACACTAAAACAGAAGCTAAATTTAAGAAAATAAATGCTTCTCTAAAAGAAAACTTTTAAGAAAATATTTTTAAATATTTAAATTGTTTTTAAATTTTACTATTAAAATATTTCAAAATTCTTCATTGAAACAAATATGTAATTCGAAAATAATTAATATAGTTAATCTTATAAAGTCCACATAAAGGATATAGGGGTCATTATAAAAAATGTCCCATAATAATATAACTAAAACTCTAACTCACCTCCAGATTATACGTATAATTATATTTTCATTCTTATCACATAACTGAAGCTCAGAACAGTTACACTTTTAAAAAGTCAGTTGTATCCGATTCCGTGGAAAATGTTGGATTTTTTCGAAGCACCTTTTTAACGATTTCTGCTAACTTATGCGCGCCCTAGCATAATTAGATTAGTTGCGACTGGGTTTTTCTACAATTCGAGTTATGTCATGCACATATGAGCTGCAATGTCTATGAGGGAAGCTAAAGAGTGGCTACATCTGAAAGTTCTTAAGGGGTTTCCCTGAACAGTATTATATAAATATTTTTATACCCTGAAATTTAAAGATAATTAAGAAATGTTAATTAATTACGGCAAGTATGGAATGATTTTAATAGTTAAATATTTCGGATCAAATTGAACATTTTGTAACCAGTTACACGTACAATAAATTCAATGAATCTATTTGTTTCTTGAAGAAAGCAACCACCCAAGAAGATATCTTACCTTGAAAGTAAAATCATTTTCGATGTCTTCGATAAGTGGTAGTTCCTCTTTCCAGTACAGAAAATCCCAATACTCCATCTATGAACATCAGTAAAAAGAAATAATCAATTTTCAATCAGAAAAAGAAATAAAAGTATTTAAATACACGTGCTTGCATTCAGAACTGGACTTATACACATAATCGCTCATGATACTTATTCTGAGATCAGTTAATGTCGCACTTCGAAGGAACACGAGGGCTAATGGCGACGGACTCTTAATTTTGAATTCGAGTTCAGAGACGAGGATGACCCCTGAGCACTCTCCTAACTATTACACCACGCCAAAAGGAGGACATTGAGACTCGACATATTTTACGTGCCCACGGCGGGTCTTCAGTGGCATCAGGAATCGAACCCCTGACAGTCCGGCCACGAGTTCGTGACCATATAAATACTAGGCTACCAATACCACTTCTTTTGGTTCAACTTTGTAATTTTGAAGTATGCGGTCAGATGTTTTATACTAAAGAGTGTTTTTTTTCCCAGGCATAGAAGTTTAAGTTGGCATTACTTTCCAAGATGGCGACCGATTTAACAGCTGTCAATTGATTTATTCTCAGTTTGGTTTGGCAATTCATCATGAATAGATTCACGCCTGAACAACGCTTTCAAATTGTGCAATTTTATTTCGAAAATAATGGTCGATTTTCATGAGCGAATTTTGTTTAGCGATGAAGCGCACTTCTGGTTGAATGGCTACGTCAACAAACAAAACTGCCGCATTTGGAGTGAAGCCAATCCACAAGTGTGTCGAAACACCGTTACATCCAGAAAAACTGACTGTTTGGTGCGCTTTATGGGCTGGTGGAATCCTTCTTCAAAAACGATGAAGGCCACAACGTTACAGTCAATGGTGATCGGTAGAGAGCCATGATTACTAACTTTTTCATTCCTGAATTGAACAATCATGATGTCCAGGAGCTGTGGTTCCAACAAGACGGCGCAACATGTCCCACGGCTCGTGCCACAATCGATTTATTGAAAGACACGTTTGGTGACCGCCTAATTTCACGTTTTGGACCTGTGAATTGGCCTCCAAGATCTTGTGATTTAACACCGCTAGACTATTTTCTGTGGGGCTATGTAAAGTCATTGGTCTATGCGGATAAGCCACAAACGCTTGACCATTTGGAAGACAACATTAGCCGTGTTATTGCCGATATACGGCCACAAATGTTGGAAAAAGTCATCGAAAATTGGACGTCCAGATTGGACTCCATCCGAGCCAGTCGTGGCAGTCATATGCCAGAAATCATATTTAAAATGTAATGCCACAAGATTGTCTTTCGAATAAAAAAAATTCATGTCAATCGAATAATACATCGTTGTTTTATTGCAATTTAAAGTTCTATAGCTCTAAAAAAACACCCTTTACTAGCATGTCACTTTGTTTTTATTTATATTTCACCCCACATAAGAATTACAAAGTTTAGTTTTATTTGACATGCAGCAACTTCCATTATTTCGAATAATGGAATCAGGAATCGAACACGCAGATCGACTTGAACATTGCTTCCTAGGTACATATCTTGATCTTATTTTGAGTTTCAAAGAAAACATTTTCTCTCAGCTCCATATTTAAATTCTTATACATTCGATTCCATTTATTTTCATATTCTTCACAAGCTATTGATCCCCAGAGGTTTTTCTATAAAATTCAGGTTAGACATTAAGTAACCATTTCCAAGTCGATCATTTTGTTGTATAAAACAATTTCAGCGTAAATTTAAACTATGTATATAAAAGCCTTTCTCTAAGAGAATACTTATTGTTCGCAATTTGAAACTTTTCCAAGCAACCATAAATGATTTCAGAGTGCATTCCAATAATCGTTAAAAGCTTGATGTCCTTGTAAGATGGTAATGGCTTGTGGTTCCATTAGATCCTCGCGCATCTTAATGTCGTCGAACTAAAGAGTAATTCTAAGTTTTCCTGTCGAGTCTTGCTAACCAACCACTGAATGATCAATCTGGATAAAATTTCCCTGAAAACAACACACATTTATCTGTATTTTATATACGGAGTTATTTGATTATTGGTCCATGTGTGTATGTATATCATTTTAAATAGAAGAGTGCTTTGCATTCTGTAAAAATATTTTGCTTCCTTGTAGATATATTTATATTAAAATCTGGATACACTGTTAGTAATAACACAAAAAAAATCACTGTGATATCTTGCTTTAGGAAGAAATTTTAAACTGTAGCCTTACAAAGATTATATATGTAACGGTGAATACAGATTTACTGACCACACATCTACCAGGAACAGGAAACACACACACACACACACACATATATATACATATGTAGCTGGTATACCCATTCTTCGCACGGGTGAACTGAAAAATTAAAAAACACAGATTGAAGGATAAATTAATGAGTTTTTACGTGAATTTTGCAAATTAAACAAAAAAAAGCTTTTTGCATATCTCAGCTAAACAAAAAAAAGAAAGAAAAAACACCTGTGTTCAATTTTAAGTCTGTAGATCGATCTAACAGCTGATAAAAAGGATTTTTTTTAATTTATAACTCCCCGTAACACTCTTGACGGTCGATTTTTGAAAATACTTCCCTAAGCTGATCTCTTCTCAGCAAAAGTAACACATTGTTAAAAGTTTTGTGTAATGAACGCTTAAAATAGTATAAATAATTGATATCTGAAAGTGTAATACATTAATATATTACTTTCTGTTACATTTATTTTATGTTAAAATTGTAATATTCGCAAGCAACGCCGTTTCCTTAATTATAATGGCGATTAAATGAAAAACATAGCGAAATGTTAACGATAGAATCAAGTTGGTAAATGTCTAGCTACTTTCATAGCTCGAGCTTTATTAGAGCTTTGAAAACCCACCCTGTAGGGGAGCGATGCACGTTAATGCTTTAACTACCGCATTATGATTTACTGAAGTTTTTTTCATAATTTACAATACATTTTTTTGGATCACTACAATGAAAATTAAGGGATATACATAAACGAAATACTCCACTTTGGGAAATTTAATCCGTTAGAGCTAATAAATTAATTAAAGATATTCCACTGTAAAATTAATTATATACACCGTTCACTTAAAGTAAATAGTCAAATCGTTTTCTCAAGTC